>JAKSYS010000540.1:0-43038 GCA_022925895.1 Fragilaria crotonensis | reverse complement strand
AATTGCAATTTCCCCTATTTTTATTGCCAATACGAATGTTTCTCAAGCGTGCAGATCCGTCACCTTTAGAGACAAAAGAAGTAAGAGAAATTAAACATGACGGTTTGCTTAATTCAAGTTGTTCCCATTTAATGAAGGTCCATCTACCTGCTGTAGTCACAAACAAAAACATCCCAGGAGATTTTTTGTGTGAATTGATACTTGATCCCCATCTCCATGAATTGTACTGAAAGTACTATGTGTATCATATCATTTAGATGCTGGGGATCTGTTCTTAAATGCCCTTGTTGTTGTCTTTAAGAATGGATATCACTTGGCGTTTCTCTGTGTCCATATGGACGAACAGGACTTCCTCTTACTTCAACATTAGGACAGCAGCAACTCCTCTACTGATGGTTCAAATCATTACCAGAGGAGCAGCAACAGAGAAGTAGCTCCTCATCATTGAGCAAATTTTCCAATTCGGATGTTGATGATGGAAGGCGGAGGAAGAATGTAAGCATTTCTGAAACTTGGAAGGGACGAAAGAAGGTTCAGAAATCAGGTGGTGACGGCATCATAAAGGTTTACTACTGATATGTGATATCTTGTTAGATGATGCTAATAAGACTTTCAGAGTTTTATAGCATCCTCATACTAGTAGTAATTGTACTTCTAATTGAACTGTTGGTCACACTTTGATTGCAAGCCATTGACTCACTCTTCTTGGACGACTACTAGTACTCATCTCTCATACCAGCACGACCTTTAGCCTAGCTAGCTAGCTAGTACATTGATCAGTTAAGTACTTGCTGTACAACATAGCTAATACTAGAAGTAATAAAAAGCAAAATCAGCAGGTGAAGAAGCCGCACGAGAACCCCTTTCCCATCATGGTGTTGCAATTGAGCTTGAAATGCCATTAACGTACTGAAGAGAAATTCTTCAGCAGGAAAAACAATGCATACTACCTCAACCATATTTACAACTAAAATGTTATTGATATACAATACGTAAGAAAATAAACCTCCTTTTAATACGTCAGAAATCAGTTTATTCTAGGTATTGGCGCCCTTAGATGGTGTGTATCAGGATGAGAAATTCAATTGTCCCCTATTCAAGCTTGAAATACAATTGTAATAGTCGACGCATGGATTTCTTCTTTGTTCGACGGCTCATTCAATTATTCCTTTGACGACTGCTGGACGAGAAAGTCTCGTCTGTTGTGAAGAAATAAAAAATCGGAAACACTATTTCCATATTCAACACAATATTCGACTAAATACTAATTTAATTTTTACGCGACAAAAGGACTCTAGAGACAGACCGGTTGGTTTGTAGACCGCAACAACAGGAAAGGCTGCTGGCTGCAAGTAAGTGAAACTCCTGCTATGATAACAAGAAATGAAACTCTTATTGTAGATGCTGTTCTTGTTGTTGGTCCCCTCATGATCTGGCTACTCTCCCAATACCACCAGGACCTAAGTACTAGTAGTAGCTACTAGGAAGAATTCCCACCACAAGACATATACTGTCACAGCACCTTTCTTTTCATGCCAAGGATCAAGAAGAACAAGACGCTGATGAATTTGTTGTTCCCATCAGTAGTAATGGCAATGGCAATCTTGGTGACAATGATGACCATGGAGAAGTTGTTAAAGTTGGTGTAGTATCTGAAGCCCCAGCCAACTACTGCAACAACCTCGTAGACATCAAAAGAAGATTAGGGTGCAAACAGCCAGTCATGTGGACTGATGATGACGGGTCTCTACCCCGCATCCACCCTCACCAGTGTTTGTGGTTCAACAATTTTTTTGCTCATCCTCGACTCAATCTGTTGACCTTTTTGGGTGTTAACATGATGTGACATAAGCTGGTTTGCGAAAGAAGTGAGAGCAAACACCAATCCCACTCCTCTTCCTAACATCACTTGTATTGGTATATTATCTGGTCGAGGTTGGACAGCATTTGACAACATTCTGCTGTCAGAGAATATGGCAATCAGCTTGCATGTTATCAGAGACTTCTTCCATCAATTCATACAGAAATATGGGAGTAAGCAGGGGATGGGTGCTTAGTACAAAGCCTGCGGGAAAGGTATTTGGCCAACACCTATCAATTCATTTCCTTACTCCTTCGCTCCCTCCAACATTGAGAAGGCGCGGAGATCAGGTACCTTGTGAGATCTTGCAAGAATGTTCCCAGCATAGAAGGTTCACCTGTATAGTTTGTTCCAAATTTTAACGTACTGTGGGAGTGCAGTGCAAATACAATATGTACTATGTGCTGGTTGCACAAACAATGAGTGAACAAGGATAATTCAACATGAAAGAGTACCATTTGGCTGGGTTTCCATGAGGCATCGGCTTGTTCAATGGGACTCAGATCATGCATGAAAAGGTGCTGTTCTTGCCGCTGTCAATGAATCGTTCCAACTACTTGAGGTCATCCAGCTGTTATGGAATGACAAATCCTTGGCACTTTTGAATGATTACATGCAAAGGCTTCATAAGTAAATATGAACTAAATAGATTCACAAATGTAAACGTTGAATGATATGACTTTTGAACTGGCCTTTGAACTGTATGCATATAATGTGATTGGTGTTATTTTCCAACAAAACATCATGCTATTCTTGACAATACCTATCTTGCCCATGCTACAGTACAAGCAACATAACCAGCACCATTAAGACAATGATCAGCAGTAAGTCAGACGAGATTAAATTCTCTGCATGGCTTGAGACACTTCACCATCAAGATATACTCATCTCTTATCTCGTAAATGATTATATTTGACGTATTTCTAGCTTAAATCATTTCATGCTGTACTGGCCTCAATGGGCGGGTGAATTGTTGGTTAGAGGCAGATGAAGACAGAAAACTTTACTATCCGGAGCTAAGGAGCAGCAGGAGGGAGAAAACGAACTTAGGCACGGGTACGGCGAAGAAAGGAGTGAGACAATGGCAAGAATCATTGAATCAGACAGAATATTAATTTACTCGAGGACCTAAAATATGATGTAATCAGCAATTGTTGCAGCATCGGAACCACCAGAAGGCACTCATGCAACGGGAGTGAAACAGAAGGATTTGCATGCATGGAGAGTGCATAGCAGGGAAAGTAAGTTGGCAGACATTGTTGCTGCTTCCCAAGTGCAGATGCGTGGGAAGTACAAGGTTCGCGAGTCGGAGCCAACATTCTTGTTGCTCTCAAGGAGACTGGCCGACACAATCTATCCTCCAGAGGAACAGTAATGGAACTCTGATGAATAGGTGGTGAGAAAGGTTTCAGCAAGTATAGTTGTGATATTGAGTAGTTCAGTAGCTAAAGCATGGATATTAGACAGACTTTCAGAACCTGCTTCATGTAGGACGTCGTTTTTGTTCTTCCAGGAATTGCAGGGGAGTATTCTTGAACTGCCATAATCACAGCCGTCAAAGTTTTTCCAACTGGGAACATCAGTCTTCCGCCGGGGTTTAAGTGATTTAGGTCCGCCTTGGAAGCAGCGATAGATCCCCCATTGCAGACCGAGGACAAAGCAGCGGAAGAGATTTACCCAACCAATGTTGATTTGACTTTTGACCCCTTGCTCGATGGCACATTAAATTCCGAGCGCCTCATCGACAGGTGCAATGATGCTTGGGTCCAAAGGTGTATTGGTCCGGACTTGATGAGCCCTGAGGAGAAAGGTGCCTGTTGCACCCAACTTTGATAGCACCACATTTCGGAACGGAATGATAAATGGCATCGTACTACCTAACGAAACTTTTGCGCTCGTGGATCTGCACATGTGAACAGGTGGGTGAAGTCTTCTGCCTGTTTACAGTAAGGGTAGCATCGTTCAATTTCCAAGGTAGTCCCACCGCTCCCAAATTTGACACGATGGATATCCGGAGGATGGAGCCGATTATGAAGCATCTTTGACAGACGCGGGTTTTATGGGCGCATGTCATGAATGCATCCCATGCAATGGACAGCCATACTTTATCCAACCAGCAACAATGGTTCTTTGTTTTAAGAAAGTTACGATGGTTATGGAGGCTGATGCATTCACGAAGTCGTGCCACGAAGTGTGATGAGATCACTTGGTGGTCGTACATGACTGCCACATTTCGCGTCCGAGGAAGAAGACGCAGCGATGTGGAGAGAGTGCGTTCCGTTGCAATTTTCACCTGACGTTGCAATTGGTGAGTGGTCATTGTGTTGCGGAGTAGCACGTTTCCCCGCTGGAAAAGGTAACTCGTCAAGCAAGTGCAGTAGTTTTGTCTTGATGACTGTAGACGTGGATCAATTGGCTGAAAGTACGCAAGCACACTGTTGGTCAGCGCTCAGCCATGGCTAGGGGACAGGAGATCAGCATGGTTGGGAAACCATCTCATTGAAATGAGGTCTCTAGGATAAGCTTGACATTGCTATTGCACTTGCGCTGTCTGCATACAGCCTAAATGTGCAACAGATGTCAACTTGATGATACGTGGCAAGCTCATCCAGAGTGAATGAGGCAAGAATTGCTGCATCTTCACTATGAAGCAATCTTAGACATCTGTGCCATCCATGCACTGGCCCAGCATGGAGGACAAGTTGTTCTCTTCCCGGGGAGCATAGGATCCATGATAATGATCCGCTGTGATGGCATTTGCCCCCATCCGTTCCGATGCGAAAGGTACACAAGAGCTTGAGGTAATGGAGTAGCAATTGCTCCATATCACAGTCAGGATAGTAGTGTGACAATATGAGTCTCCTGTGCTCCGCTGGAGGCATCTGTTTCTACCCATTCCTGGAAGGTTGTCACTAGAGCTGGTATACAAGCAAAACAGGTAGTCGAGCTCGTCGCCATAAAGATTTGACATCCCTCAATATTCTTCTTGCTTGGTAGGGATGCCTCTGATGGGATAGTTGCCGTGTATCAGTTGCCCTTGGCATCATAGTAGGTTGTCCTTTTTGCAAGCATTGTAGAAACAGGAGTATCAGTGGTTCAGACAGTACTTCAAAAGCGACAAATTTATTTCATTGGCGCTCCAGTGACAACTCTGTTGTCTCCTCTGAGGCAATGCGGCTTAGGTTATATCAAAAGCATTTGTAGGGGTGACTGCTTGGCACAAACGTCAGTGACCAGCGAGGGCATAGTATCTGGTTAATTGACTGTACTAAGACTGGCAAAGACATTAGCACCCTTCACCAACTGCTCTGCCAACCCAATAGAATTGTCATCACTAGGATATCCAAAGAACTGCTCCTTAGTAGAGTAACCACCTTATCAAGACTACTTCGTGTTGAAAAATACCTCTTCGGACACATTCCAGATATGCATCAAACCCTTCAAACCTTGGAGCTCCATCAATTAAACGTGTTGCTTGTTCTCTCATTGTCGGTTTCTCCTGCTGTTGCCTGTTTGCTGAGAATTGGCACAGTGAGACAATATTTAGTCTGATAAGACAAATTGCATGTAATAGGAATTCTGTTTCTTCTTACAACTTACAAACAACAGAGTGGTGATGGTATCATATATGTGAGCACACAAGATCTTCTGTCAAGATCTGACACCAGCATTTTTATTCAAGATCTATTTTGCTTGAAGCTTTGAATAAACCAGCAGCCATTGATATGCGTCTAATAAGATTTAACATTTTGTTCATAATCACACATCATGTTAGAATGATCTCGACAAAATTGGAGGATGAGCTGAATTGAGAGGCTGCAAAATTCTTTTTCGTCTTTGCTTTCGCTGCGCATGTACGAAGGACCGGACTGACAATAGGGTTACCGTCAAAAAAAGGTCAGTGGTGTGCATAATCATCATCATCACTGCATCGTCATGAACGTACAATAGCTATTGATCTTAATTTCCAAGTTCATCCGACATCGGAACGATACGTCATGATGTATAATGTACAAAATGAACAGAAACCCAGCAAAAATAGCTGGACCTACGTACTGATTTACAAAATGGTCTGGTTAGTAGAGCATGTCTCATCATCGGGTACAATAATTAAATGGATGTATCTAGGGGGCATTGATGTACCCTTCCCAAAACTTCAAAGTTAGGCATTTCTTATCAGCCATGTTGCCTTGTGCACGACAACTTTGTCTCTTTCAAGGCATTTGATACTCAACACAAGATATCGTATTCGATATCATTATTGATTGCACACCAGTCATGTATTTACCACGGCGGACGTTAATGACAGCAAGGATGGTGAAGATCTCCATAATGACAATATGGAATTGATGGCTGCTGTTCAAGTTTTTCTGAACAACAACATGGCAGTCAATAATGATATGACAACTTCTCGCACTCACCACAACGAGCAGTGCATACAACAAGAATTTGATGCAATTCTGACAATACTACTGACACTTAGAAAGGAGGCCAAAACATTTGTTCCATCACAATGAAGCCCTGAATTGCATTCACAGGGATAATTTGGAATTGAAGGCAATTTGACAACTCTGATGTACCAACTGTCAAGGTCACTCACAACGCACAAAGCTTTCGCGGATTGTTTTCCGCACTCATCATTCTTTTCTATACATCTCAACATGATGCCACTGTCTCCGGAAGCAATAATACTCTTGCAATTGAAACCCTCTACATAAGGAGTCATGCCACATGCATTCTTGGACTGCTTCCAAATGTCAACGCCATTTGCTGCTAAATGTTGTTTTCAATATGCTGACACCCTCCGCATCCTCCTTACTATAGTGAAGGATATCTGCATGTCCCCGATTCTGTCGAGATGAAGGACTTTACTAACTTACACCTCAAAGTCACATGGTTGAAGGAATGTTAGGCTCATCTGACTGCATGCCAATGGTCGGAAGCACTTTCTCAAGGCATGGCATGTGTCATTTAAGTCTGGAAGAAAGTGGTGGTTTGACCATCATGGTGCTCATAGCAGTATGATCAGGCTATCTTTTGGTTCTGGCATGCCTTGTTTGGTAGTGCCAACTCACTCAACAATCTGAACAATCGGAACATTCTGAACTTATTGCCATTGTTGGAGTCTTTGGTTGACTGTACTACATTCATTGAGGTGGAGAAATCTGCAAATGTCATTCCATGTCAGGTTGTTGGAGATTTGTTCCAATGACTGTTTGCACTTCTGGATGGCATTTCCTCAGTATTCTAGATTTGTTGAGGAAAGAATACATCTACCTGTGACCGAAAGTGAAAGATCTTTACTGCATGGCCAGAAGCAGTGGCCAACAAGAAAGGAGATCAAGCAAGCCTTTGGAGTGCGGCTGCAGGCTCGGATTCAGGGCATGTCACGCCCATTTCAAAAAGCAACATCATGGTGTCAGTGTTTGATCACGCACAAAACGTGCATTTCAGATAGGGTAATGGATGAGAATGCGTAAGCCGTGTACGACCTGGACACAACGCCAATGACCAAGAAGAACATATACTTGAGGATCGTCTCGGTGTTCTAGTCATCACCAATAATGACAACCATGAAGATGAGGAATCCTCGCCAGAGTTGGACTACAAGTAATAACTTGCAACAGCTGCTTGCATGACAAACAAGAAACTGGCAGGCACTTCACAAGAGAACGAACAAGCCAATCTGCACAGTGCACATTTTCTTCGGTTTAAAGGATAGTAATAATCAATCTATATTAGTATATATAGTATCAAATATAAACTGATGTAATTCTAACATTCTGGTCGTTTTGTCACCCGCATTGTCATGACTGCTGTCAGGAGGTGCCCGTAGGCCTCACACAAATGTGGTCACGTTCAACCTCACTTGCTGACGCTATTTGACTGTTGTTGGTCAAACTCACGGTTCCAGCAGCTTCTGCTTTTCCAATCTTGGAGCAAAGGGCCATCGTCTTCTTGTTTTTGCCAATGCCCATGTAGATCTCAGCCATTTGCAGCATCCATTTGATGTGCTGTCTGGCATCCAAGACTTCAAGCTTCATGGAGGTATTGGCTTTGATAGCAGCAAACAACTCCCTCAATTCTGCCAACATTTAAGCATGAGAAGCGATGTCAAAGCCAATTGTCCCCGTGAGTTCGATCAATTGAGCTTGCGGACAGCCTGATTTCAATTGTTCGATCTCTTTTGCATCCTTTATCCAATTGGCCTTGACATTGCACTACCCTGTGCTGGCACACGGTTATTCACTTTCTTTTGCTTCTATTAGTAGGGATGGCTTTTTGATGCCATACTACAGGTCACTATCATCATTATTGCCATCATCAGTATCGGAAATGTCACCAGGTGACTGCAGTCATGGTTCAGCGGTGCACCTCCGCAATATCAGATCAAATTTGGGCAACTTGTGGACAACAGCCACACATTTGGCATACCTGAATGGTTTTCCAGCCTCCGATAAGTACAACATTCAAGCTTCTTCAATATTCTTCTCTTTGTTCCACCCAATTTGTTCGATGGCCTTCAACTGCCTGTTAAACTTGTTCCATAGTTGAACACATTTTGCTAATCGCATTTTCTAACTGTCTCCTTCCATCTTTGTTAATAGATTCCTTGCTCCTCAATGAAATTTCAAAAACCAATTTCAATGGTATGCTTCTGTGACAGCAAAATTATAATCATGCACTTGGGTCCAGCAAGTGTCAGACTTCTTCTCAACACCTTTGATTGGATCCACTGCTGCATTAACGTAGGCACATGAGATGAGAAATTCCTCATTGTCAGAATGGTTAGGAGGTCTCCCACCTATTCCAGTCTGTGTTGACAAGAAGGCTTTTGGCCTCCTGCTTTTCGTCCAGACTCAATTGCTGCCAAGGGTACTGTCTTTGGATTTTGATTTGCGTGTTGAACGGATGTAGCATCAACACTAGGACAGCACCCCTTGCGCAGGTTGGCGGGGTGGCCGAGCGGCGAAGATTGGAAGCAGCAATGCTGGGAGGCGCTCATGTAATTCAGGAGTTCGGGGGGAGGAGGAGTGAGCGTTGAATGAAAGCAATGACATAGTAAGGATGGCCTCTTCCTTGCATAGTAGAGTTTGGGGCGAGCATCCATCGGAAGAAGCAATGGTGGGAATGCCTCTTCCTTGTGGAGAAGCTTGTGTCAAGATTCAAAGGGAACAAGCAACACTATCTTCAGTATATACAATTGATTGCAAGCCGAGGAATGCCTGTGAATATGCAGATGTTTTTGTGTGGTGAAAGAGAGCTGGTGTGATGCTTTGCCTGAAGCTTTTTAATGGTGCCAACCTTCCTGACGCTGAGCAGGAAGAGTTTAGAGCAATGAGACAAGCTTGCTAGCTACATGGTCGTATGAACATTTTGAAACAAGCTGTCTCCTTGGTTTGGTTCAAACAGGATTGCGAGTCCTGATTCATGCTTTTGTCAGTGGGAGGAGCAAAAGAATTATTCAGGAACGGCCATCATTTCATCGGAGTTGTGAAGGCAGCAACTCAAGATATTCCCAAGCATTTCTATCAAGCAATGGTGGATGGATCGCGTTTGTACTCTAAATCAAGAAGTGCTGGTTTGCTTGAAGATGGGACACTATAAATTGTTTACTGCCAGCATGAGAAAGTTCAATCAGCTCCAAATCTAGGTCCAGAGCAGGTGATGTTCTTTATTAGCTAAGCAACTGAAGATCACAGGGCTGTGCTACTGTACATGTGCAGTTATTGACAAACACAACAGGAGAATGCAACAGGATGACCTTGGGATTGAAAAGAAAGGCAAGACAAAGGATTGGTCTACTATTTGAATGAATTTACCAATTATTCACCTCTAAGAATGCACCAACCAATAATAAATCAAAAGGAGTTTTATTCTGTACTTACACAAGATCTCATTGACAATTATATGGCAGTGGATGTCAAACAATATGCCTTTGATCATCACCAACCGCTGAAAGGTCATTTCAAGATGCCTGCAAAAGAGCACATGAAAGTGGAGGCCTGAGTGTGCTCACTGACTTAGCACCTGTGAAACAGAAGAACAGTAAGGCAAAACCACATTCAGATATCAAGGGAGGTGCATATATTGTGAAGTGGCAAAAATGCATGATATTGTAATTTCCCCATGTATGGAATCTGGTACATGTACCAGGTACAGTTCTGCAGTTTCTGTGACATCCCAGACTCCAGACTTCAGACTCCATAGTTCATAGTTCATAGGTTCATAGGTTCATAGGTTCATAGGTTCATAGGTTCATTAGGTTCATAGGTTCATAGGTTCATAGGTTCATAGGTTCATAGGCTCACAGGTTCATAGGTTCATAGGTTCATAGGTTCATAGGTTCATAGGTTCATAGGTTCATAGTTCATGCGTTCATACCATACGTTCATACGTTCATAGTTCATACTCCCGTATTGTACGGTAGTCCAGAACTCAGTACTCCAGTATTTTATACTGTAGTGTCACAGAGTAGATTTCATAATATAAAATGCTACCACATAAAAAGTGCCTGGAGCCGTTTCGACCGCCGGAGCCGTTAAACGGGGTTTTTTCGACTCCTCCTACAAATAAGTCACTCAATTTCAAGAAATCAATGGCACTTGCTATGGCCGTTTTGATCCCTGATATGCAATACAACGAAGTCTTCTGGAGTGGTGAACAAACCGATTAGAAACTGGTGTTGTAAACATCACTGGAAGTTGAGGGCTCGCAATTTTTCACCCCCTCGGATTTTCACCCCATTGATCGCGTACCACCAATAGGGAAAAACTCTGTAGCAGAAGAAAACAAGTACAAAAAATCATAGTTGAATGGGGTGAAAAATCTCAACCGATGCCTAAAAAATGTCTTAAGGTATGGATACATTTAAATGAAGTGCCTGGAGCTGATAACTGCTAAAATGAGCGTCACAAGTTCAGCGACAACTTCATCAATTCTTGCTCTGGAAAAAGAATGATTAATGTTCTGGATAGCCAAGAACATCACACAGCATTTGTAAAAAAACAGAATTGAAATCAAAGCATTTTTGAGCAAGATATCTTTAGTCCACAACGGGGTGAAAGTAACGGCTCCAGGCACTTTTTATGTGGTATCGCGTCCTCGCGTCACCTCGATCACAACCGGACTCCGTGTATCTTACCAGCTGGCCACCTACCGGTAGTACCAGGGCGTACAAGTGCCTGCGTAGCATCATATATTAAACATGGAGTGGAGACTGGAGTATGCCATACATGGAGTTCGCTTTGTATAGCGCATAGTCCCGAGCTTCAGGGCCCGCAAATCCAATGACGAGACATGATAAAACACGAATGACAAGAGATATGTATCGTCGTCAACGAATGGTCATCGATCTCTTCGGTTACATTTTGCGCCACGCTTGTACTGTAGTACTAGTACCTGTACTGCACTGCCAAATAGTTTATAAATCTACTGTATCGATGAAGGTAGTAGTAATGAGTATGGCACTATGGCAGTATGGCGGTTTAGAGAAAACCAACCCTCAAATTCTCAGAGAGTCTATGCAAAATGCCAACTTGTGGTTCGTAATGACCCCCGTTCGTCCCTGCAGTCCAAACATTTCGCGGGGGTTCATGCCCGAACAGTGGCCTGGCAAATCTACTATCAACCAGATGGGATCCAGGAACGATACGGTACGTTGGTAAGCACTCTAGGAGTTTCCTCTCAAAACCTCCCTCTTCTTAACATATTAATCTCGCTTTTAACCGCCTAGCAACTATCCGACTCTATCTTCAAGATAGAAGAAGGTAGCGCCAATAATAATTCACCAATCTTTACCACATCTCGCCGTATCCTTTCCGTGAAACAACTTCGTTCGCGTCACAGTACAAATGCCCATCTCTCTTGTAACACTTGCTAGCAGACCGCAAAGCCCACCGCCAAATATCGGCCTTTTACCTGCCGCCAAAACGGGCAAAGGCGCGACTGTGTTCCTCTTTGTTGCTTATGAAAAGTTCAATGTACCTAGATCCCATCGTGTTCCGGTGCAATCCCATTGCCGCCTTGGAGTCTTCAGGACTCTCAAATCCGACGTAGCCTTCTCCAGTGGCGCGTCCATCGCCCCTGAATGTGAAGACAATCGAGTCCGGGATGACTCTGAGCCCTTCTGCCGTGAAAAAATTAACAATGTCTTCCTTTGTCGAGCTGAACGGCAAACCTCGCATGCGGATGAAACCGGTGTGCTCCCCCACCTGAATTCCGCCTCCGGTTCTTCGCACGGCAGGTTGTCCGCCACCCCTACCGCCTCCTCCCCTACCAGTGAGGCTTCCTGATCCCTTTCCACCTAAGGATTCAGACGCGGAAGGGTTGTTCAAAGACTGGGCAGGAGGTGGATGCCCCAAGGCCCAAGACAAAACACCGCCTGGATCAGAGAGACTTCCTTCGTGACCGGCGTCCTCTCCTCCAAGGATTGAAGACGTATCCACGACGGGATCCTCCATAGCTTTCTCAGCAACTTTCTGCGACGAGGACCGCGAGATGAGTAGAAGTAACAAGAGGATCAAATTCAATCTCTTAAGAATTGAAACTTACCTGAGCAATCGCAGAATAGTATTCAGATCGTTGACTTGGTGTTACTTCAATCACGCGCCCTCCCATGGTTTGCCTATCGCTGGAGTCATTACGGGAATGGTGAGTTCTTCGAAGGGCATGCACTCGCGGTTAGTAATGTTGTTGATTCTTACCGTTGCATCGCCATCTGGAAGTCCATTGGATTCGCAAACACAACAAAAGCCTCGTGCGAACGTCGAATGAGTACGTCAATCACGACAAAGCCGTGAAAGAGAATGAGAATATCCTCCATGGAAACGTCATAAGGAAGGTTTGATACCTTGATACATGGAAATGGCCCTAGAAACGCTTCTGGTGAGTTCGACAAAGCCCCCAGCAGTGTCGAAGGCAAGCTTCCAATCCCAAGATCCATCCCACCGCCATGCATCGACCCGGACTGTATCGGGTAACTGTGAGAGGGACGGAGCCTGTTAGAGAAGTTCATGACAGCCACAGAAGGGCCGCGCAGGCGGTGATCAGCGAGTCAGCCACGCCGTTGAGTGATTGTATGTCGTTGCTTTGCGGAGAGTGAATCGAAACGCCTGGAGGCGTTTGGAGGTGATGCAGGCAGGCGAAACTCGTGCGCCACAAAAAGATATCGGCCATTCGCGAGCACACGCCTGCAAAGATTATGGGGCACGGACAGGCCATTGCGTCACGCAAAAACCAATCACAACCGGGTTTGGCTTCAGGAAACGAGAAATGCGTCAGGGGCTGCGACATCGGACCAAATCAAGAAAACGAAGCCAAAAAATCATTGAGAACATTCCCGATCGTTGTCATAACTGAGCCGTTTCGCGTGGCCTTCTCACGATCAACTTTCCTCCTAAAATTTGGAGCTTGCGCGTCTGTGCACCGACCGGCAATAATCTCAGCGAGGCGAACAACACTCACCCATGTTGATTTGATGCATCATCTGTTGATGCATTATTGCTTGCTGATGAGCAAACCACTGTGGATCATATTGATAACTATACATGAGAGGTGGATATGGGTGGACGTTTTGTTCCTGGTTAGGCGGCGGCGGTGGATCGTTGTCTGCCATGGTTGATCACAACGAAACGCGAGAGGATGGCGCCGCTGCAAGCCTGCTTTATTTATGTTTAAGGCCATCAAGTTCAAAATCATAGCCATCCAACGCGCCCCTCCAACGCCACTGTAGAATCCTACAAGATACCTTGGTACTTTCAACGCCTTCGCGCCACCTTTCCACCTGGCACGCTCGACGTGGAGAAGGGTACTCATGCGCGTACTCCAGGAAGAGCGTAACGTGCGTAGCTACAAGTTGTTCAGTATCTTGTACTATGTGTCACAGGCTCAGGAGTTATTCTGCAAGAAAATCATGCTACGCTTCAATCATTCATTATACTATATGCCTTAAGACTTTTATCTTGCGCGATTTGGCGCGGAAAACATAGGCCTCACATGGCTTTTCGAAATTCGAAATATGCAGTACACACATGCCGAATGCCGACATGCGGACCCATACACTCCGAACTCCGAAGGTCAACAAAAACGATTTCAAACACTCGTAAGACACCAGGTACTGGAGTACGTCGCAGCCACATCAGAGATCACGGCAGATTAAAGTCGTTTCCCAAACGCCAATGCAACATGCACAAAAGAGATGCAACGAGGAGTCTGGTCGTCTGCTACACCAGGACGTCATGCATCCTCGAGATAGTCATGTCGATTCGAGTCGACACGCATCAAACCCTTAGTTATGTTCGAATCGTCCTCTTGAGCCAATAGGACTGCCAGCGGCTCCCACAACATCGATCAAGCTCAATGATAAGGGAGTGTACGCTCGTAGAGGACTATCCCTACGAGAAGTGTTCCGCCAAATCAAACATTCGTTCCGTCAACACTGATGTATCGGACATGACATTGAATGTGCTTGTTTCAAGCGCGTTCACCTGTCCCAGCGCCATAGAGAAAGAAAGCAAGTTCCAGGTAGTACGTTAGATTAACTCCACCTGGAAAGAGACCACCTGGTTTGTCTGCGCATATAATCTTCTTACAGTATTAAGAAAAGGATGTCTAGCTCTGTTGCTCTACAGCCTGCACGAGGGACACGACGTTGTTGCTTTCGTCATTATTTCTCCGCGATCCACGACGATTGTGTTTGAGCCGACTTGAACAACGCGGAAGAGCACCTGACCATGATCTTGAACCCACGCTTCGATTTTCAATGTGTCACCCACAAAGACAGGTTGCACAAAATGAGCCCGCAGCGAAACAACTGCAGCTCCCTTGTCGAGGCAACTTAGCATCCCTCGAAGCGCAATCCCCAGAGTACATAATCCATGAAGAATAGGCTTCTCACACGCTCCTGGCATCATCGCCGTCGTCGACGGGTCAACGTGAATTTTGTTGAAGTCTCCGCTAGCCATACGATACAATAGTGCTTGATTTGGTGTCGTCGCGAACGACCATTCGAAAGTTGGTGAAGTATTTGGTATCTTGCATTCACCACCCAATCTTGCAGTGTGAAGTCTTTCCAATGGAATGACTTGACTCGCATCCATCCCGAGAACCAATAAGGTCGCAGACATGGTACACAGAAGGCTACCGCTGTCGAGTCGAATCCTCGTTTCAGTCTCGACGAATGTTCCAATCGATTTTGGTGTCACAGCAACAACTCTGCTCGACACGAGGGTGTGTACCTTGGAGGTAGGCTTGTCTGGTGAACAAGTTGATGGTATTGGGACTTTCTGGTACCAAACAACAGACTGTGAAATGTGAATGACTGGGAGACTGTCTAGGTCAAGCGTACTTCCTTGTAGACACGTTGACGGGATCACTCCCATATGACGCATCATTGGGGTCGGAAAAGGCTGAATATAGGAGAATGATGAGTTTGGCAGTGATGATGCCCAGCTGGGAAGCACTAAGCAGAATGTTGGTACTGCTTCAAAGGAAAGATCTTCCTCAAAAGTAAACTTCGTTTCATGATTGTCGCTGCTCGATCCAAATCCAATCGCCAATGCATATTGAACAACGTCCTTAGCGGTGTAGCTGGCGTGAAAATCCTCTGACCAGTTCGATCGCTCATGTGAAGACATGAGTAATGATTGCGGAGGAGCGTCCATCGATGTATCGTCGCATAGGAATCCAAGATGTTTGTGCCAAGCCTCAGTTTCTCAGTTGTAACTCCTAATTACTCAAGCCGTCCTGAAACAGAAATGATTTTGAACATTGCTGTGCCCCCACTGTGGACACGATGCAGGCCTCAATGAGCAATGAACATTGAACAATGAACGGTTGATGTCCGGATGATGGCGTTGTGATTTCCTCTGTGAAAAAGATCAAGGAAACCAGACTGACAAACAGACGTGTTTATGTCTGCCCATTCTCGCCTGTCTTGTTTCTTGCCCGGAAGTTCCAGGTTGCCACGGGTCGAGGACGTACGTCCATAAAAATAAATTACTTGGTGTCTACGCTTGAAAATGATATACCAAGATGGATCGATTCAACATGTAAAAACTGAATTCCTGACAGACGACAGTTGTCATAAATCCTTCGGAGGTGACACCTATCAGGATGAACAAAGCTGCGTTCCTCCTTTTTGTGGCAACTTTAGCGCCCACTGTTTCCCCCGCTACGTTCCGGCTTGGTAGTCACCTTGCCTTTGTTGTCAGGGGTGGAGCAGATGAGGTCCATTCAGAAGTCACTGGCGTTGTCAACGAGGAAAAGGTAGAAATCCTAGATGAGGATATGAAGGAGAAGCAAACTGACCAACTAGAAGGAGAATGCGGCGCTAGTGGTGTTGAGAAATCAGAAGGATGTGCGGTTGATACTTGTTCGGTCCGTGGTGGATCAGACGTTCCAGAGTCAATCGACCCCGTTGACGAAAACGAGGTTCCGGCTCGCGAACAAGAGGACAGTGAAGGAGTCGAACAAGTACAAAATGATGATCCTTCTGCAGTTCGTGGTGGAGCAGATGTCCCTGAGACAACTGATATTGACGATGCTGTGGAGGAGACTGCCGATAACAGTGATGACGAAGAGGGTGGTGAAGGCGAAGAAGGTGCGACTACGGATGATCCAACAGGTGTTCGTGGTGGGGCGGATGTCCCCGAGGCTGAAGAAGTCGACGAAAGCAACGATGATGGTGAGACCGGGGGAGGAGGTGAGGAAGTTCTCGCTGAGGATCCTTCTGCAGTCCGTGGCGGAGCAGATGTCCCCGAGACGACGGATATCGGCGCTGCCGAGGAGACTGCTGAGAAGAGGGACGGAGAAGAAGGTGGTGACGCAGACGTAGAAGATACTGTGGATGATCAGACAAGTGTGCGTGGTGGGGCGGATGTCCCTGAGGTGGCTGACGTCAGTGAGACTGCAGAGGAGGTCGGCGAAAGCAAAAGTGACGACGAAGAGGACGGCGAAGGAGGTGACGAAGTTCATGCAGACGATCCTTCGGCAGTTCGTGGTGGGGCGGATGTCCCTGAAACGCCTGAAATCGATGAGGTTGAAGAGGATACCAACGATGGCAATAATGATGGAGACGACGGCGAAGAAGGAGATGGATCAACTGCGGATGATGCAACTGCGGATGATGCCACTGCGGTGCGTGGTGGGGCAGATGCCCCTGCAGAGAATGATCCAAGCTCGATCATCAACGAGGATGAAACTTTCACCGATGCTAACGCTGTAGAGGAGATCGCCGAGAATGAAGAAGGCGTAGATGACGGTGAAGGAGGGGAAGAAGCGACGGCGGAAGATCCTACGTCTACACGCGGTGGGGCCTATGTCCCTGAGTCGATCGACCATGCTGGCGTTGTTGAGCTGCCCGATGCAGACGACGGTGCTATTGAGGATGATGTCGACAGGAAAGTTAATGACGATGATAACCAGACTCCGGCAACATCAGTTCGGGGTGGAGCACAAAATGCCGCTGATTCGAAGGACTTATTGGACGAGGCGGAATATGATTACGACGATGAAGAACTTGATGAAGGCCATTTCGAACCCGACGACGATTTTTACGAGGATGAAGATGAACTCTCTGTTGCAGATGCAAGTGAGATAATCGACGCCTCGGGAAATTGAAGACGACGTGGAGACGCCTTTGGATGACTCGGTTGAAGCTGATGGGTTCCAAGTAGAGGAGCCAGCGCTCCATACGATAGACGAGACAGTCACTCTCTATGAAACTGTTGCGCACCAACACGCAATGGACGATGACAGCAGTGCTTTCGTCGACAGAGAGGAACTTGCGGATGCCTACGACGATGATGAAACCAGCGTGGGTGCCACTTCCTTCCGTGCTGGGCATACCGATGATGCCGACCGAGCTTCCATTGACGACGTCCCGCGGACTGATGAGTTCGCAGGATTGCAGGATTACGAATCTGCTCAACCCGAGCCTGGGCTTGATGCCAACGCAGACGAGCTATCAGTCGCACTTGAAGGAGAAACCTCAGTCGATGCAAATAACGCTGTGATCAGCAAGGAAGTGGAACAAATCTTGGTGAAGGAATGCGGATTCCGCAAATCCGAGCTTCGCGGAATGAAGCCTCAAATCGCCAACGTCGTGGCAGAAAAGAGACTTCGACGGCCTCTGGAGGGCATCCCCGATAGCTGGTACGACGAAAAAAGAAAGGGCCTTGCATTCGCGACATTGACCAAGGTCCTTGCTGTTGCCATCCCAATAGCTCTTGGGGCCCTAGCAATCTTCGGCGGCGAACATTTTCTCATGCTGCTTGAAAGACGAGGAAAGAGCGAGCTGTTGATTGGCGTCGACGTTGAAAAGCCACGCAAAGATGAAGGTGAGCTGACGATTCCAGGGACTGAAGTTGAGGAAGAGAGCTTTGAGGATGATACTTTAGAAACATCAAGCCCAGCTCCATCGAGCGGAAATAACAGATTCAGGAGAAGCGGGAATCCCGGCGAGGGTAACTGGTTGAAAACGAAGATTAGTGCCATCGAGAACTTTTTGAATCGGAAGGCAAATCAGTAAGCCATGAGCCTTCAATGGTGACATTGACATTTAGGCAGGCAGTATAAATTCTGGTGATTGAGCACTGTTGAACCAGGTTCTTGTTCATGCTGTTAAGTGTTGCTAAAGCATTTGCGATGAGTAGACTATGAGACTTCCCTCCAGGGCATCAAACAGTGTTGAGCAATACCGGTTTATTTCGTTTGGTTTCCAGCACCTAATCGTTGTTGTGTTGATTGAGGCGTACAGGTACATTAATGTTCACACGCCAAATGACAAATGAAGGACTCCCTGGGCAACATAAATCCACCTTCTGCCATAAGCATCACATCCACATGCCATCATATGCTCTACATACGACTAATAAACACATCACGAAGATGGAGCGACATCGACCCGTTTCCGAGGTTACATGTTCGAGTCACTGCCTGTTCAAGTACAAGTACCACTATATGGCATGGTACTTATTTATGATCCGTCATGGCAATAGATAAATCCATGTTCCAACGATGGTGTTTTTGCTTGACTCAATTTGTTTCTACTCTCGACTCCTCGACTCTCGATACATGTCTAACGTCTTACGTTGTCGTACTCCCAGGGTACAAGTACTCGTAAGGTTCGATTTACTAGAGCGTCGAGTGTATGTGTGTCATGTCGTCATGTCTATGGACAAGGCAAATCCGGATCCTCCCGCTTTTTAACCATGTGTCCATGCAAGACTGAACTCTGGGTTGGACTGCTATCTTGACGGCGCTGCCACCTGACCCGTGACCCGTCCAGCACTTTCCTACATGACAATTGACATTACTTGCGAACTGGCTTAACTATTTAAAGAAGTGCACTGGAACACAGAGCAAGGCATGAGCAGCTCCGAGAGATCGAACTTCGATGACGAGGACATATCGAGTTCGCCATCGATTCTCAAGCGACCCCACAACGCTTTAGATTTTTCATCTCGCAAGCGCTTGGCTTCAGAAACTGTGCTCAAGATTGTCTCTGCGACTTATGGGCCTTCTGAGGGTCACAGGTTATCAACGGGCGAACTCAGTAGCGACGAGGCGAACTGTATTCCCTTCACTCGAGACGTTGCACCCTTCCTAAAGGCACTCTTGGTTCTGAGGAAAAGTCACGATGAACGAGACTTCGTTGATGTAGGACACAACGGGGTCGATAGTGACGATGAAAATTCGGATCTTGTTCGTATAACAGGACGGAAGCGTAACGTCATACCGTTGATGGGAGGCAGGAGGATGAACACAATTTTTGGGGATCCTTGTCCTGGAACTTCTAAACGCCTGAGAATTCACTTTGTTGCCTACGAATCTATTCATGACGGCACGACTCGTGCATCATCAGCTTCTGAGGTTCATCGCGTTACTTTCGCTGAACATGACCATGTGTTCCTACGACCTCGGCTAACATACTACCAGGATGATATCACCCTACGCCGTGCCGTCGCTGCTGCCGTATCGGACACAAGAAACGTGTCATCAAAATCTCCCGGAGATAGACTAGGGGAGTGCACCCTCTCGAATGCTAGAACTTTGGGAAGAGCTCAATCCATAGCTGAATTCACCGAGTCATTTCGTGGTATCGATTTGGGTCCCCAAACTGTAAAAGGGCACCAAGATACTTCGCTTCAACCGGCAAGGACATGGCGTTTGCGATCAGCAACTTCAGAGATCGCGCTCCCAATTGTTCTCCCGTTTCTCACCGTGCGAGAGATAGTTCAGTGCAAGCTTGTGTGTAAGGTGTGGCGGAATCTCATTCAATACTTGGGCGTAGCGAGGACTATCGATATCAACGATGACACGACTTTTCCTAACTTTACGCTACCAATCTTCCGTGGACTACTGGCCCACTCATATCATAGTCTTCAAAGCCTCTTCCTAAATGGATTTGCCGAACTCACCAAGGACGATCTCCATCCGTCGATTCCGCATCTACGAAAGCTTGAATGCCTTGACATAAGTCGCTGTAACGACCTCGACGACACCACGCTCGTCCTTCTTTCTAGGCACGTCGCGTCAACCTTGGAGGTATTCTATCTGAAAGGACTGAGGAATGTCACTGATCGAGGAATGATGGCCATTGCTCAATCTTGCGTAAAGCTTCAAGTTCTGGAAATCTCGAATGTGCCCATCTCTGACGAGAGCGGAGTTGCTATCGGCCAGAATTTAAACAATTTGAGAGCACTCTACATGAGGGATAACTATCTCCTGACGAACAAAAGCGTGGATTTGATCACAGAAAAGTGTACCCAGTTGTCTCAACTCACGCTTTGGGGTTGCACAAGATTGAGGCACCTGAGCTTCCACACATCCTCTGGCGCTGCTATTGGGTGCGGAAAACTGGTTATCTTGAACCTTTGGGGTTGCCATTCGCTTACTGACGAGTCCGCAAGTGCTTTGCAAGCGCTGAAACACCTCCGAAGCCTCATTGTCAGTGAATGCCAAAAGCTGACAAACGCGTTCCTGGTGAGTTGGTGATTGCCGTTAATGACCGGCGCAAATTCATTTGAACTCACATTCCAGCTGTTAAGGTCGGATTGGCTGAATACGCGCCCCAACTGAATCATCTTCATCTACGCTACTGCAAAAAGATAACAGACGCGGGAGTGAACGCAATCACACATGCTATGCGACGGTTGTATTCGCTAGACTTGAGCTTCTGCTCGCGCATCACCTTCGCGGCAATCGTCAGCCTTCTCCAACTGCGGAAGGATACATTGACAGAGCTTCGAGTGCAGAATTGTCCACTGTTGGATACCTCGAACGACGTGGCTCATCACAGTGATAACAACAGGGACTTTTCGAATCACGGCGAGGCAGGCGATGCAATTTTTCATGCATTGTGCTCAGTCGGCAGCCTCAGCCATCTCAGCATTCTTGACCTGCGCAACTGCAGCCGTCGTCGGAATGTTAACGAGGCTTTCCATGTGATGACACCTTTGCTCAAGAAATGCTGACTCTAAGATTCAAGCAAGTCGTACCTGGCTTTTTCTGTCGACCAACTCGGCCTGATCAAGCACTGTACCAGGATCTTTTGAACAACTGCCTACAATGACTTTCAGGTTGCCAAACATGAACATTCTAAGATTATAGCTAGCAAAAATTTTGCTCAAGATGATATGCCGATGTGTGAGCTAAATCCAGGAGTGGTTGAAAATTTTTGCATCACGGGAACAATCGTGATGGTCAAGGTTTCCATTCTGTTAATCGAAGCATCGCCACAAGGTCCAGCTTCCAGTGAGCGCACCGTTTGGTTGGAAATAAAAGACAGTTTCGGAGGTGTAGGGAATGCCAGCGATGGGTGAGCTATTCATCATGATTTCTGCAATCAGTACAGCCACAGTCCTGGTTGCATTGTGCGCCAAGAAAGAAGCATTCACAGTACCTCATTATACACCTCGACTTCTTGCATCGGCATGTGGTTTGACGGCTCAATTTCGATAAAAGCATTCTGCCACGCCGTTCCATTCTCGATCCAATGCGTTTCTCGAAGATGAAAGCGTTCTTCTGTAGCACAGTCTGGATGGCTTCGCGTCTGTTTTCATTGTGCTCATACATGTTCGAGCAGCCAAGGCACTTGCATGTTTCATCAGAGCAAAGCGATTGCCCAGCAAAGCATTCGCAATAAAGCTTTAGGCATTTTGACTTCTTGCACTTGCAAGCAGCCGTCTTTTCGCGAACAGTGGCCACGCCTGAGGGTATCGTTGGGCCTGCCCTTGCCTTTCTTTTCATTCCAGCTGAGACTGCCGCTGCATTGCCGTCTTCATGATGATCTATTCTAGGAGAAGTCCGGATGCCATAATTGCCTCTTGTTGGGATGTTGTCGGGTTCTGTTGACGAACTTGTTCGTACGGCAGGGTCGGGGTCTACCCCAGATCGTAGGACCATGCTTGCATAGACCAGATATTCAAATGATGAGCTGCGTCTCGCAATCAACTCGGTCGGTGGCACCACCATAGAAGGCTCCGTGTCGTTAGCGAATGCTACCGTAGACGAAGGCCTCAGACAATCGTTTTCCATGGCAACCGGACGATCATTCATTGTGATGCATTGACTCCGTCTCATTCCGGGATCTGAACTCTTGAATGTGCCGATTGGACTCATCCATTCGACGATGGATTGGTCGTGGAAGACTTTTCTAGGATCATGTCGTCCTTCCAACGAGTGTTGCAGGGATTCAGGGTATAGTGTGGAACCTGGCCCTGCCAAAGGTGTGCAAAGCCATGTCATGGGATGCCTGCTGCTTGTCTCGTCCGTCGAAGGCGATATGAAATTCATTGCTTCTACACGTGTACGATCTGAACTTTGTGAGCATTAAAGCTTGTGTGCGGAATCTATTACATTTCAGTCCCGGAAAAAACAACCCATGACCAGTAACGTCGGTGAGTGTGTGGAATATCTGCAGTTGATTCACGACAGTAATAATTGGAACTCATGGATTGATGTCAAGTCCTGAGATAACCAGCGGTGTCCTGTTCTCTCGTCCTTCATTCAATCGACTTCTAACAATCGACACTACGGGGTCGGCATCTTCTCGGTTCTGGACTTGGAGGTGAACAGCGACGGCTTCGAATGCACCAGTTTCTTGGACTTGACAACGAGCATCCAATGCTTCTTGGCAACGTGCTGATGTCGCAGGGTCGTACAGTTGAGAAGAGTGAAGACGCTCTGGATCCATCGCTGCCTCCAGTGCAGACTGCAGTGCCTCCTCTTTCGCATGCACTATCGCTATAGTTAACGGCCACATCGGCGAAGTTTCACCAAGTTCACGGAGAATTGCCTCATACAACGCAACGGCGAGTGAGGCAGCGCCCCGCCTTAGCGGGCGAGAGACTTCAATTTGTAAAAGCGTTTTTCACCAACGAAACCAGGTCCGTTGCATACGCAGCGATACTGCTGGGCAGCGCTGCGTCAACAAGCTCAACAATTATAGCAACGCACGAGGACCGAAGTACATCGTTCAATTCAGCAGTAAAGATGGGCCCGCCAGCACCAGCCCGCATCATTTTTGCCTCAAGGCGATCCGATGGGGCTGTGAGCTCGTTCGTATGGTCTGTATCGGAAGTGAAAAAATCATGAGTCTGTTCTTGAATGATCTTTGCATCATTTGGGGGCATCCTTTCCTGGACTTGACGATGACCACGCATCATCGTCATGAGGATCTGTGACATATATTGATCGATACCTGGTCCTCGCCGTCGTACCACGAAGAGAAGAGCCTCTGCCAGTTTGATGCGCTCATTTTGCGTTAGAAGAACAGTTTTGACTGATCCCGCATTTAGTTGGACTTCCCCAACGCTGATTCCGATCCCAATCAACGGGATTATCACTCGGGGATTTACATCAGCAATGGCAACAATAGTCTGAATGCCGGCCAAGTACACGTATGATTCAGGGTCAGCTAGTGTCAACAAGGATACCCGAAGAATCTCGTGAATTACATCGACGTTGGTCAGACTGGACAAGGGCTCAGAAATATCCACCATCTTTGGCGTCGTTGGAAGTTGTTCGCCCCTGTCGGCAAGGCAACCACGAGCCAGATGCCGCAATCTCACAACCCCCTGCGCTCTGACGGCGGGGTGGTCTGACTGTATCTCGTTCTCAGCCTCGGCGATAATCATGGCTAATGACATATTTTCCCTTCGGTTGTCCAGGTTGTTAATCTCAACTCTAGCCTTCCTTGAGACGATGAGAGCAGCAGCATGGCTCGCCATTTCAGCCACCTCAGCTTGCAATTTCGCTGCTTCTGAACCGTGCGCTCTTGAATTTGAAGCAACTGTCGACAAGACACGCAGGGAAGGAATAGTGTCTTCAAGTAGTGCAACTTCTTCAGCATTGCGATAGTCCGAACCCAGTTCTAACATCGCCGTCAAGAGACTGAGAGCGATGGATGCAGTTGACATGAGCATATCTTCCAGCTCGGAATCTTTGCCTCCGTTCACCTGGTTTCTGTTGAGGTCGCACTCTGGTGCCATGGAATGGAACAGTCGGGATGCCTTGTTGAAACCGACTACAATTCCCGAAACGCGGTTCCCTTGGGATTGGTGAAAATAGTCGTCTAAAGACGATGCCGCGCAATCAAGAATGAGCTTGAAAGTTGCGAGAATTTCCGAGGCACCGGAAGACGCTCCCAACAAAAGTGCTTCCGGGGAAAGGGATTCGCATAGTATGGGCAGTAGGATCATGACGGAAAGCCGAAGGTCAGGGGAACAATTCGTTGAGCCAAGTTTCTGCGATAGACTAAAGATTGTCAACAGTAGATGCTGAAACATACACCGCGCAAGCAACGAATCGGTCTTGAGTTCCGTCACTTTAACGGCTTCCTTGACAACGACCGATGCCCTCGTTTCAACGTCGCGAAGAACGGAGGCCTCATCAATAGGGCAATCCTGCGACGTCACCAGGGTCAGGTCATTGCTCCTTGTCATGGTATCGTTTCCAACTGCGAGCCGGTATTGGCTACCATCAATATCCCATTTGTTAGGAGCAACTGCGTACAATAGGCATACTGAAAGCAAGCCAAGGCCGTCAACCTCTTCGCCACAGAAACTGAACGTTGTGCGTTCCATGAGACAGCAAAACATCCGGAGGGCCATGGCTGCGTCGTGTTTGACTTCTGCATCTTCAATTGTCGTTAAGGATGCTAGGCGAACTATTTGGCTGAGCAAAGTTGTGGCTTTATTACTTGGTATCGGGGAGAGGATCAAATCACAAACGGCAGTTGTGCTGTGAGACACGGGAACGACAGCGAAAAGTACCAGAAGGCGTCGAACCATGCTGTGAAGGTCGCACGATCCTTCCTTAGGAAAAATTCCTTCAGTCAAGATTGGCAAGAAGCATTGAAGCACCTGCTGTCTGGGGAGCTGATCCAGACAAGCCCAAACAGTAACGGCACTGGCGAACTCAGTCGAGCTCATGGTTTCGACATCGACGTCGAGGAGTTGCACTAGCTGGATACACAACTTTGAATAGTCATTGTCGTCATTGACAACCACTAGAGTCTTGGATAATCGCAGAGCAGCTGCTGTAGTGTCAGCTTGGGACGACGCCGCAGAGATCACAAACACCTGAACGATGGCAAAAAGGTCACGAGAGGCAAGTTCAGTCAGTAGGGTTGAGACCCGTTTTCGGAGCCACAATGGTCCCGTTGTCCCTCGTAACAAAAGAGTTTGAAGGGCTCGTGCTTGGTTGATCGAGTCAACAGCACCCGAGCGATCGTACTGTGAGTCTGGTAAGAGGAAGGAGTACACGAAGCTCAAGTTGGAGTCGAGAAGAGCGGAACCTTCCAAAGCTTCGCATTGAAAAATTCCAGCGTAAAGATCAGCAAGATGTCGAGACAATAGCATGGGACGGAATCGATCGAGAATAATGACGCTGCCGATCGACCGCACCACGCGTTTGATCTCCTGGACTGTGAATTCATTATCCTGCTCCCCATAACTGACGTCCCCCAAAGTAAACTTACACGAGGAAGTCGTCCTGCCAAGGATTTCGGAAGTAGATACTGAGCGCGATCTCGGACGGACCCCAGCACGTTGACCTCGAGACATGGCAGCAACGAAGTGCAAACTGTGAATTCCAAGATGGCGCCAACGTCGGTGTAGTTCTGGAGGGATAACATGCCTCTCGGAGGCGGAGGCTTTGTTTCGTTCTTCGATTGCGGAGGTAATGGTTGTGGAATGCTATCGATTAAGCGATAACAAGTGAATAAGGCATCCAATAGCGGCAGAAGAACTAGCTGGACCAATGTTGTTCGTTGGTTGCCACATTCCTTCACCGAGGCACAAACATCTCTTTTGTTCCAATCCGTGATTGTGGTCCCTAGCTTGTTCTCGACAAAGGATATCGTTTCTCTGACCCTCTGGAAGATTCCCTGGCTGTCTAAGATAGTAACAAGATTCACTTGCTCAAGCGGTGGACGCTTTCGATTGTTCGGAGAGAATGCCTCCACTCCTTTGATTGCACTGACTGTCCTCTCAATCGACGAAAGCACTTGATAAGCACATTGCTCCAGCAAGTCAGCACCCAGTGGATCAAGTTGAGTCATCTCCTAACGAAGCCCTTTTTCTCTTGGGGTGATGAATTGTCACAGATAGCAGATGTGAGTAGCTTTGAATCGTCACAGTCACAAGATGATGTGAATTGTCCATTGTGGAGGCTGAGACGAGGTGTGTGTGAGGAACGATGGAGGTGGGAAGAGTCGTGAGTCGAAACAACTACGTTGTCCCGGGTACTTAGTACAGTACCGGCAGTCCTATGAATACGAATACGAGTATGTGCATGCGCAGTGTTACTAGGTCTGAAGCAGCGCCAGTACGATGACAACGGTACAGGACCAACACTACGGGTGCAACCCACGGAATCCCTTCATCACGACAGAGCGCAAGTAATAAACAACCCAGTACGGCAAACGGGTACAGTGCAGCAACGGACCGCAAATGCCCAGATGGTGGAGCTAATACCCTAATACGATGCAGAGGGCGAAGCACCTCCACCCAAAGGCCACCAAAGCTGGGAAGAATAACTTACCAAAATCGTGAACTCGGTCCTGCATCTCACCATCTGGTAAGATTGAGACCTTGTTATCGCTGCTACTACTACTACAGTAATCTTAAAATACCTTCCATGGTGCCTACTCCTTCTTTGACTTGGCTCGCCTTCTATGCGCGCAACCGGGAAGATAACGGGGCCTTCCAGAAGATGTATGAGAGCGAACTCGGTCCCCTTGCAGCAGTGACTAAGACCCACCTTGATGATGCCCTCGCATTCACTGACACTATTGCTGGGAGTGCATATGGTAACATGGTCATGGTTCCCGGTCTGCCCGGGAAATTTCATATCCTCCACCACGGGTTCACGTGCACCACCAGCAAAGGAACCTCCATGATCTTCGTCCTGGGAAACCTCAGTGACTGTTCTTATTTCAAAGTCCTACCAAGAGCGGCAGCAGTCGAACAGATCAAGGTGACTACCGGTCCCAGGGTCAGGTCAACCAATTGCCCCACCCTCGCGGATATGCTAGCGTCTACTACCGAGGACGAATTCAAGGCACTCCCGGCCCAGGGAAACGGAATACTGCGCCAGCACCCCAACCACCTAATGATCAACCCAGAGATTTTCATGATGGCTGACGGAGCGACGTCCGTCAATGCTAAAACGCTAGCCGCAACCGTTATAGCCTGGTTTCGCGAGCACGCCGAAGAAGACGAAGACGACGAGGATCTTCGAGCGCTCAAGACAGAACTTAAGTCAGGAGCCGAAAGCTTGCTCGCAATGTTGTGGGCGTCAGAGAACGAAGGACTCACCCCGATCGAACTCGTTGATGTAGAAGACGACCCGGTACTGAACAACATTATCAGGGAGATCAAAGGAAAACTCGGGGTTGGAGGCGCGGCGAGAGCTGCTGTACATGACGAGAACACCGAAGCCTTCGTCCTGTCTTCCCAGAGTATCGTGAATGAACTCAACAGGATGCATGAAGACCGTACAGCTGAGCGGTCGCGGACGGAAGACAAAACCTCCCTGCTCAAGACAATTGACCCTGTGCAGAAGGCGCTGTTTGTCAACCTCTGCACGACGGATTTGACTATCCCGCCCGAAATGACCGAATTCATGAAAACGTTGACCAAGTCCGCCACGCCCCAAAAGGCCATAGGCCTATTGAAGAACAGAGCCCTCGACTGGGAAGGAACGTTTGCCGAGGGCTGTTGCCATCGGCTTCTAGCCAACGGATTTTTATCGCTCGAGACCAACAGGGCAAACCCGGGGGGATTCACGGTATTCATGTTCCACCCACGTACGGTGGACATGGGAACACGCACGTTCGACAGCACAACAGCTACACTACGAGAGTACTTCGGTATGGATGTCGAAGATTCAACAGTGGCATACTACGCTAAACAGGGATTCTTCCATCCAACGAACTCGCATGATTTACGAATCCAATTGCAGACAGCCCTAGATATGTTGGAGCTGCTAACGTGCAAGAATTCAATTGCCACAAGAGGCCTACACTATATTCTGGACCCTCCCAGATGGAGACGCTACGCAACCGAAATACACGACAGGTTTGTAGCAGAGAAGGCATTTGGAACTAAATTCTTGTACACCGTTGACAGAACACTACAAACGCTCTTCCGACGCCTATCCCACTTGGCTGAGGGTGACACCGTTATGGAAGGATCGCCGACTTTCTTGATCGACCATGCCGTTGACCTTATCGGAAAACTTGAGGCGGGGGCATCCATAGCCGTGACTCTCCCGGCAAGCCTAATAGCCCGCGGCGGCCGTGCCGACGCTGCGGATGGAAGTCCCGCCACGAAAAAGGCCAAAACCAAGAGTAGCGGAGGAACGGAAACAACAGCTCCGAAGAAAACCACACCCTACCGCCACCACTCCGAGGAACATGTAAACACGCACCCCCACTTGGAATGGCTAGTTCCCAAGGATACTGACTTCCTCGCTCTATTCAAGGACCGCTCACCGGGGTCCCAAAACTGGCCTAAGCTCCAGGATACCCGCTTACCAAAGAAGAATCGGCAAACAAAGTCAGCTCCCATGTGCGCTAGATTCCAGATGACAAAAAAGTGTACATACGGGTGCCAACTTGCACACGTACTGGCTCAGGGCATGACGCAACCTGAATTCCTCCAGGTTGACCGGATCATGCGGGAAATCTTAGCACCAAAAACGACATGATGCCACCGGTTGCTAGGCTCGAGCCCCCGCACCATTGCGCCTGGCAACCAGTCACGGACCGACAACAAGGCCGATGTCCCCATAGTACCTCGGGGAGCACTAGAACGCAGGCGACCAGCCATAACGGCGCCCACGCCAACACCACCGCCGCTTCAGTTATTGCGGCCCAGCGTCCAGGCGGCCAAACCGCCACACACTCTGCTAGTACGGGATACCGCCAGCCGTGCATCACCTGAAAGAGAGTCGAAGACCGGGCAAGTAAGGAGCTCACCCGAACAACGGTCTAGGGTTCAATCCACACAGTCTCGGCTTCAGCTAGTACGACCCAGCCTTGGGCCCGAACGGGAACGTCCTCAGCTAGTAAGGGACCGCGCGTCGCCCGAACGAGAGTCAAAGATCGGGCCAGTAAGACGAACGCACCCGACGCACCAGTCAACGCATTCGCCTGAACGACGTTCACCTGGTGCGTTATTCCACCACCACCACCATCCACCACCCCCTTCAATGGTCGCAGCCGTAGAACGGAGCAGAGATAGGAGAAATAAGGAGAGGTTAGTGAGAGCAGACGAGTCGGACCGGTCAATAATAGGTGAGTCAACTAGGAAACAAGGACCAGACGGGATCATACGACCAGTCAACGAGACAGGTGGGGGAGTGCGGCAACACCTGAGCAACGACACGAGAACATACTTCCACAAGCCGATCAAGGGCCCCGACGATGCTTTCCACACGGAGGAGTGGTTCCTGACAGAGCTGAAAAAGGTAGCAGCGAAGGTGCCGATAACGCCAAAGAAGTCTCCAGTAGTATTCGAGAACACCATTGATGCAGCGACGGTAAATGCGAAACTACTGGAGAATTCCAATTTTGATGTGGATAAACTGCTCAGGCAGTATGCGGACACAACACTTGGATACGGGTCAGAGTTTAGGACAGTGGAACAGTTAAAACCACTAATTGGACGTCACCCACATTTTACGGGATTGTCCCAGGTCCTGAAATTCGGGATGAGCTATGTTTTCGAAAGGGAGCTTGACCCTGTCACAAAAGCGGACGAATTACAAAAACTCCTGGCACGGGGAAACCACAAGTCAGCCGAGGAGCACGCGGACCAAGTGACGAAACTAATCAACAAAGACGTCACACACGGTTTTGTCATACCGATAACTATAGCTACCGTGGAACGAATCCCAAATGCTGCGATGCAGCCGCTTGGTCTAGTCCACCAGTGGACTTTGGATGCCAAGGGCAACAGAACCGACAAGTACAGATTGACTCAAGACCTCAGTTTTTCCTCGGCCCGCTCTGGACCATCCAGGTCAATAAACAGCAGGATAGACATGTCGGCATACACCGAAATGATCTACGGTTGGTGCCTGCCACGGATCCTCCACTATATTGTGGCAGTGAGACTCAAATTCCCCTCCAAGATCATCTTCATTTGCAAGTACGACTACAGTGACGCATACCGACGTATAGCGCACAGTGCATCCGCCGCCTCACAGACCATCGCGATTCATGAAGGCCTTGCCTACTTGTCACTCCGCCTCACATTTGGGGGTTCCCCCAACCCTCCCACATGGTGCATGTTCTCCGAAATTGTGACGGATCTTGCAAACGAGATAAGCCAGTGCATCGAGTGGAACCCGGTCCAAACACGCAGCCCAGCACAACCGGTAGCACCGCCTCCGACCAGGATCGACGGATCGATACAACTGCAACCGGGCAAACAAATGGCAGTGGAGATACCCCTGGCAGAGTCCAGGGTGGGCAGGGTTGACGGATTTATAGACGACCTCATCAACGTGTTCGTGGACACACCTGATAATTGTCGGATGCAACCACACGTTGTACCACTAGCCATGCACGTCACGAGTCGGCCGCACGCGGGAGAAAGCGAACCGATCACGCGGAGACCCCTGCTATCCATGCCGAAGCTGCTAGCCGAAGGGAGCCCAGCCGAAATCCAGATTGTACTCGGCTGGCGCTTGGACACCCGACGCATGCTCATCTCGCTACCGGACGACAAGTTTGTTGCTTGGAGCGAGGACCTAGGACGACTAATCAGTCAACCAAGGTGCCGTTACCACGACCTGGATCAACTTGTGGGCAGGCTGAACCACTCCTCATTCGTACTACCAATATCACGGCACTTCATGAGTCGGATACGTGACGTACTATCCCCGAGGAAGCACAAGAACAGTATGCTGACAATTGGGGACGAAGTCCGGGATGACTTCAAACTGTGGTTTGACATATTGACAAGGGCAAACCGAGGTATCTCGATTAACCTCATCGTCACGCGAGAACCGACACGTATATGCTGGTCGGACGCATGTCCTCACGGAATGGGAGGTTACAGCCTATCTGGCCGTGCCTGGCGACTAAAGATACCCGCAGACCATGCCGTGAGGGGAAATGCGAGTGTGAATAACCTACTCGAGTTCACGGCAATGGTTGTGAACATCTGGCTCGAGTGCATAGACGCACCCCAGAATGACCAACCCTGCATTCTAGCAATCGGAGATAGTACCTCCGCTATCGGATGGCTGTTCAAGACGTCCACACTCGACCTGGAGTCCGGTGCCCACCGAGCTCACCTGATGGTCGCTCGACACCTGGCATCCCTTATGATGAATAATGACTGCTGTATCGCCTCACAGCACATCAAGGGAGAGTTCAACGTTGTCGCTGACCTCCTGTCGTTTGCAGGGGAGAGCGAGAGAGGAAAGCGACACCCAATTGCGCACGACGACCCACCGGATGATGTTCTAACCAACCGTTTCTTGACTATATTGACCGAACAGGTACCGGAGAATTTCAAAATATCACCGTTGCCCAGCGAAGTACTATCTTGGGTCATGCTGGTGCTGCAAACCGCAGCATCATCTTGGACAGCTGCCAAGAGTCCCGCAATGAAGGAGCCGATCGGGTATGGCGTCGTTGGACGGGATTTGCACGATCAACTGGATTCGTCAACGACCCCTACCTCCTTTTGTTATCCCACCACGAGCAGGAACTTTACACCAAGTCCTTTCTGCAGTGTTACCGAAACACGAATTGGTCCCCATCCGGGGACGTTACAGGCAACCGTCAAAAACCTGTGGTATCGAGCACTGTGCGACAAGCCGCAAGCCACCTGGCTACGGCGTTTCGGAGTCATCAACGGGACAGCCCCGTGCACGTCAAGGGAAGCTCGCACCTGCGACCCTTTGTCCGTTCCCTACTGAAAGCCTACGACAACACGGACCCGCCGAAGAACCAACAACGAGCAATCACACCAAAGCTCCTCCGGGCTATGGGAGCACTCTCAGGTACACTCCTGGAAACCACGACAGACACTTTGTTTTCTATCGTTACGGAACTAGCAATCGTGGCCTACTTCTTTGCAATGAGATCCTGTGAGTGCACCACCACGCGGACTCCTGGCCGAACCCACATCATTAAGCTACGAGGCGTTGTTTTCAGAGCGACGAACAATTCCATAATCGCACACACCACGGGCAACCTCGCCTCTGCCGAACGAGTCACCTTAACATTCGAAAACCAGAAGAACGGGACGAAAAATGATCGGAGGACACACCAACGAACTTCCGATGAATTGTTGTGCCCCGTCCGCCGACTGGCATCAATTGTCTCTCGCATCCTACGGAAAGTCCCGTCCGCCGTGCCGACAACCCCCATCAATACTATCTGCCTCATCAGCACGACGGGTTCAGTGACCAGTACCAACCTCCGGTCACACATGAGGTCGACCTGCACAGCAGCCGGCAGCACCCCAACCTTCGGCTATGCTGCTAACGAAATCGGAACAAAATCCCTCCGATCCGGAGCAGCCATGGGGCTTTTCCTCATGAATCACCCTGTCCACAAGATAATGATCTTGGGAAGGTGGTCCTCGGATGCCTTCTTGGTCTACATCAGACCACAAGTCCTCGAATGGACCAACAACATGTCTACCGACATGATCCAGTTCAACTCCTTCACAGATTTGACACACTCTCAGCGAACCCCACCCACCGACCCCCGAAGCCGCCAAACCCTTTTCAATGCGGAACGCTCCCTCACGTTTCCGAGAATGCAGGAAATGCACCTGCACCACTAGGAACAGGGAAGCAAAGGAATAAGGGAGGGGAAACGAATGAGAGGAAGGAAATTCAATGGTGATTAGGATGGGGACGAAAGACCAAAATCCAACGCACCGGGGAGCTGGAATGGAGCAACACTAAAAAACGCCGCGACGAAAGTCACGGTTACGCCAAAGACAAGTCTACCATACCCACAGTCCAGTAGGACTAGCCAAGATTGAGAGGGGATGGCAAAGGGCAAACAAACAATTTGTCAACAACCGAACGAGAGCAGTGGCAGACTAGTTTCGACGCTACGGGAGGTCACGAAGTCCGCGTCGTTACTAGGTCTGAAGCAGCGCCAGTACGATGACAACGGTACAGGACCAACACTACGGGTGCAACCCACGGAATCCCTTCATCACGACAGAGCGCAAGTAATAAACAACCCAGTACGGCAAACGGGTACAGTGCAGCAACGGACCGCAAATGCCCAGATGGTGGAGCTAATACCCTAATACGATGCAGAGGGCGAAGCACCTCCACCCAAAGGCCACCAAAGCTGGGAAGAATAACTTACCAAAATCGTGAACTCGGTCCTGTACCGAAAATATAAAGGCCTCTCACATCTCACCATCTGGTAAGATTGAGACCTTGTTATCGCTGCTACTACTACTACAGTAATCTTAAAATACCGCCCACCCACCCCTGGGGACGAAAGACCGAAAATCCAACGCACCGGGGAGCTGGAATGGAGCAACACTAAAAAACGCCGCGACGAAAGTCACGGTTACGCCAAAGACAAGTCTACCATACCCACAGTCCAGTAGGACTAGCCAAGATTGAGAGGGGATGGCAAAGGGCAAACAAACAATTTGTCAACAACCGAACGAGAGCAGTGGCAGACTAGTTTCGACGCTACGGGAGGTCACGAAGTCCGCGTCGAGTGGAGCGATCCTAAAAGCACAAATCACATTTTTTATGCGACACATTTTCCATGTGTGAAGACCATGTGTTCTTAACGTCTTTTTTGTGTTTTGTTAACACAAAACGTAGATTTGTGTCGTATATTTGACGTCGTTCTTAAAAGCACAAATCACATTTAATGTGATTTGTGTAGTGGTGTTGGAAGCATTCCGTCCAATCCATTTCCTTCAAAGTCTAAATTGCCAGGATGGTCTCTTCGGACTTCATGTTGTTGTACTTAATGTACACACATGTCCAGAAGCGCAAACGGCAGTTGAATTCTCAACGGAGATGTCACTCCAGGTATCGGAAAACCTTTTACAACCAGCTTTTCGGAGTACCAACGTCGCATCCGACAACGTTATGTATACCTCACCATGTCTACAACTGCCCTCAGAGAGTGCGTGGCGAAGACTTAAGTGCAATGTAAGCAGGAGAATTGAACGGGACGTTGAAGGCGAGAATTCGGATTTAAAGTCATCGCTGGTATGTTTCAGCTGTAGAAAATGGATGTAGATTTTGTGAAATGTGATTTGTGTGTGCACAAAATTTATTCGAGGGCAAATGGTGGTCAAACAAATTTGTGGATTTGTGCTAGGATTTTGTGGGGCCTATAACCAGATAAATAACAAATGGGTCGCACATTTTTGGCGCGCTACCGTTATGGAACGTACGAGATTTGTGTAATCGTCCGTTGAAAAATATGATTTGTGCTTTTAGTTATTCGGATAATTGCATCTACTCGTACTGTGTACGCTACTTGTACTGGTACCTGGTACCTGGTATGATACAAGATACATGGTAATGGTAAAGTGCTTAGCCCCAAACATTGAAAAGTGTAGGACAAAAAAAAAAGGACAATTTTTGGCGATCCTCGCTATCTCCAGATTTCCAATACCACTAAAATCGTAGTCGTACATCCTGTTCCTGACTTCATGACCTTTCCAAATCAGTGCTGCTTTCCTATTTTGTCCTAAAAATGGTGGAGATACATTGATGCAAAGAAAGACCAATTTTGTGGTCGTCGCAAAACTTTTTGTCCTAAATGAATCGCTCTGGAAAGGACAAATTATCCAAAAATTCACCGTACAAAAATCAATCTTCGGATTTTTACGTGGTGAAATCCCGTGTTAAATCTCATCTTCACAATGATCATGACTGCTATCTCTGAATTTACCGACAACACTACTTTCTATCACAACAAAAAGCTCTGTCATGCCCATCTTGAGGGTATTGTGATCACTTTTTTGTGGTCTGGCATCTAATGGCTGCACAATCGGCACTTTTGTCAATTTTTAGATTTTCACGTGTTAAATTGCCGTGTTAAACATCATCTTCACAATGATCATGTCCCCTGTCCCCAAAAACACCGACAAGAACCCTTTCAATCACATCAAAAGGCTCTGTCTTGTCCACCTTTTGGGTCTTGCAATCACCTTCTTGCTGTCCGGCATCAAGTGACTGCACAATAGGCACTTTTGTCATGGTCAACGCCAAACAACGCCAAATCACGCCAAATCTTGACAATTTCCGGGTTAGTTGTTGATCATCTCCGGGTGTGTTCGTAAAAAACAAGTCGTGTTTTGCTTTTGGGTCTTGTTATCGCTAAAACTTGCCGCCGAGACCATGTGGATTATGCAATTGACGTAACGTTCGATCTCATGCTCTGACGTTAAATCTGAGTACGCAGAGCTGTAGGCAACAACAATGCCAACGTACAGTAAGTCATACAGCCCGATCCGTGACATACAGCGAGTAAGCCAACAAGATTACGGGGTTGTTATCGACATTAACACGGCACTCGCCGTGTTAAATTTCATTAACCCGTGATTTTAAGGTTACTTTTTGTCCTATTGCTAAATCCGCCAAAGGACAAAATGGGTTCGGCGATTCGGATAAATTATTTTTTTTTGTCCTACCCGGTAGGACAAAAATGTTTGGGGTTAGAGAGGCTGGGTGTAGTATCATAAGCGTGCGCCTCAGCGTGTTCTGAGACCGCGAGCAGCACTCTTGTCAAACCCTGTCGTCCTCGAACCATGCTGTAGCTTCTTACAAAGTATCAGCTTTCCTCTCGAACTGACGCCGAGAGTCTATCAACTCTGTTTCTGTCATCATGTCGCATTAGAGATCAGCGATTGCAGGTTCAAAGCACCTGTAACATACTACTACCACCTAACTAGAGTAGCACACCGTTATCCAGACGCCACAACAACTAGATTTCGAATAGTCAGTGCCATAACATTGATGAACTTCACATTTCGGTCGACTCAGTTGGTCCTTTGACTTAATGCATCGATTTGATCCGGTTCGGGTTCTTGGATATCTTAACAATACTCATACTAAGATTGCTCCGTCGAGGTAGAATCGACGAGATTACAATTTCATGAGACTTCGTCAACCTAGAACCCTAGGATTCGGCCACCCAAACAACCACCAAATAACCCTCTCCAAGATTGAGCTGGACGCGCCCCATGAAAGACCAGAACTACCAAATCACCCCCGTCCGCGCCCAGCCTGCCAAGCCAATGCATCCTTGAGTGCGCATGTCACACCATCAAGCAACCTAAAGTTCTTGAATCAACGACTTACCAACCGCAGACGGCGTTTGGGGTATCTGTGGGGCCGAAGTGATCCCTTCGTCGTCAATCTTCAGCATGCCAAGGCTTCCAATCTCCGAGTCTAATAAAGCTGATGAAACAATCAAACCCTCAGCATCAGCTTTTTCGCCCTTTCCCTCGTCCGCTTCTTCACGAACGCAATCGCTTTCGTCCGTTTCACCATCAGTGTCATCATCGTCGCTGTCACTGTCGTCATCGTCTGAGATTATCGATTCCTCGTTTAAAAGCTGTTCTAAATGCACAAGGTTGAGCTCCAACGCGTCTTTTTCGATCCAGCACGTTTTCGTTCGAATCCCAAGCAACTCCTTGCTAAAGGCCTTTAGTTTCGTATCGCTGAGCCGGCTTTGAATCCACAATAGATACGGGTCAAGATAGAGTCTGTTTCCCAGGTAGTGAAATTCACTTTTATCAAGAATCGCACGCATTTGAAGAATGCATCGAATAAGGCACCGTCGACCGTTCTTGACAATGACAGCAACCTGATCCCAGCAGTACTTCGTAAATTCATAATTCCGAATGTAGGGATAAATCAAAGACCGCCGTGACGAAAATCGAATCACATCTCTCACGCTGTCAGCCGAGCCGAATGACTCGAGCCAGCTCAGTGTACAACTGAGGGTACACACAGTCCAAGATGATTCAATGCCTGGATCACCGTCCGTCACCAAATGATCATACACGTACGCGAATAATAGGTCCAGCAACCCCAACAGCAAAGATCGCTCCTGTTGATCATCAATCGTTGCTGGCAGGATAGGATACGCAATCGAGGCCAATGTGGACTGTTCTTCCTGCGAAAAGTAATCCGGCTGCTGGTCTGACATGGAAATGGTTGAAAGCTCATTTATCAACGACTCGACGGAATGCGCCCAGTGAGGTTTCATCGCCATGGCGCTTTCATAAATATAGTCCTCTTCAATATCAACGTCACCCAGATATCGATCGGCATCAAAGGCTTTGTTTTCTGTCTCCAGTCTCAATGTTCGTCGTTCCTCAGCATCAGTTTCATCAGGATTTGGAAGCTGCAACATTTCGGCCGCCAAGCCGTCGCGAACCAAATCAGTAAAGATTCCCACCATTTGATTTAAGAATCCGTAATGCGGCCTATCTTCGTCAAGAACGTTAGGTGGCAAGGCTTCCTCGTCGGCATCATCGACTACACCTTCAAACTGTTCTTCCGATACGATTTGAGCTCGCATGGGTGTCCCGAACGAAGGTGGCCCTTTCGGTCGCATGAGGTTACCCAAAAGATCCAAATCAGGCCAAAGTTCAGGTTCCTGTTTCTTCAAATCCATGAAAATCATGCCGCCTTCGCGGGAAGGATCATACTTGGCACTCTCACTGGAATCGGTCTCGGCAAACTGACCTGGAAACGTGAGGATCAGAAGGTACGGAGGAGAGGAGAAATGAAGCGTGTCGCCCTCCACAAGGACTTCAACCGAATCAACGGAGACACGAACATGAGGCACCCGAATTTCTATTGACACATGCGATGGCGTCTGGGAAAGGTGGAATTGGGGAGTGATGGGCATGGTGCAGATCACAATGTTTTATGCTAAAAAGCAGCGTTGTGCTTTGCTACTACCGGTAGAATTGAATACTGGAGTACTGTACTTCTACCCCGTACTGTGTACGTTGAACGTTGAACAGGAGCAGAGCTTGCGGGCCTGCGAGTATTGAGCTTCACCGTACTTGTACTCTTGTACCGAAGTATTGTACTCGACCACGGCCTACATGGTACAGTACAAATCCCGGGAAGCTGGAAACTCAACTACGCATACGAGTGGTGCATTGGACCCATGTTCCGAGCAGAGGAGATAAGAGTAGAGTTGCCCGTGACATGAACACTACTGCCTTTCCGGAGTACTCCGAGTCTCTAGAGGTGCTGGTTCATGGCCATGGACAAGCGTGATTGTCCTAAGCTTTCTGCCCACGTGTCCAAGTATTCGAGAATATCACACCTGCTGGTCGCCACATCGAATCAGATGGCAAAGGGCTCTCCAATCGCTATCTAGAAGAAGGCGTTTTGGCGCTCATTTCAGGGTTGGAAGAGACTCAGCACTAAAATCAGAAATTCTATGTTATTCTGAGTGAATGAAATCCTGACAGCAATTCTGGGAGCGAATTCGTTAAATCATAACTCAACGTACAAGATCGGAACAAATTCGCAACTCATCTTGCGTTGGACACTGGTATCCCCACGTTCGTTCCATTGCAAAACATACTTGGAATCTCCCCGACATGTTTTGGAGCCTTTCTTTCAAATGTGCCCCATTTTAGATTCGGCACTGCCAGCTGAATTGGGCGAGAGAGCAGAACTGCTTGCAGGTTCCAACCCCGCTTGATTCATGAGATCAACAATACTGAGTTCCAGCTCATCCATGCGGGCATTCATTTCATTCATGCGCCCCATGATGGATTCACCGATTCGTGTAAACTTTGTATTCTTCAACAAGACAATGTGTCACAATAAGCAATGATGAGTTGCGACGGACATGGGAGTGACGACAACGTGTTGAACATACCATTTGATCCACCATGTCCTGCACCAAGAGCGACAGTTCTTGTGATTCTGCGTTAGGAGCGGCTTTGGAGGGTTTCGATGCCATTGTTGTCGTTGTTGAAATTGAATCCGGATCGATGCAACCGTGATCAAGACGTTTGATTCTCTTGACGACTGTGAAGCACTGTTAACTGCTAATTGTTCGCAGGTGGGGTATGATGAACTCCAGAACTGCAGTAGCGGTATGAGCACAAGTAGTACGATTGTGTTGTAAGATATAGGATGGTGTCAACGTTTCAAAGTGTTTTCAAATAAAGTCCGAATTTTTGTCGAAAGGGAACCGTTGATCGTCGAAGTAGCGGAGTAGGATATCGTGGGAACTTCATCTCCGTCGATCACGAATTTGAACGGTGAAATGGCGCGCAGATGACGAGCTCTTTTTTTCGGAAACAAATTTGTAAGAGCGCTGCCACTGCTGACGTCATTTATTGTTCCCCTTCCACAGCTCGCATTTCTCACCTCGCACGTGCGCTTTTATGTATCGTACAGCGCACAGATCGTGCTCGAAATGGTTTTCTCATTTTGTCGATAAAACTTCGAAGTACAAGTACTTGCTCTCATTGTACCTTGCAAGTGATTGTTGATTAACATTCAGCCTTCAAATACTATCAAGTGAAACAACTACAATGTGGAGAATCATCAGAAGCAAAGCCTCTTTGATATCGAGGCGCAATCTTGGTCCAAATGTAACCATTCGATGGCACGGAGGTCCTACTGTGACGGCTGATGCACCGAGAGTTCACATTACCTTTTTGCAACCTGACAATACAAAGAAGACCGTCGAGGCAATAGTTGGAGAAACCTTATTACAAACGGCTCATCGCAACGATATTGAATTGAAGGGAGCGTGCGAAGGTGTCTGCGCTTGTTCCACATGCCATCTAATTATGCCCATGGACTTGTATCGTAAACTTGACGATCCCTCGGAAGATGAGGAAGATATGCTGGACATGGCGTTTGGATTGACGGAGACGAGTCGACTAGGTTGTCAGATTACTGTCACTAAAGAAATGGAAGGGGTCGAACTGGAAATGCCCAAGGCAACAAGGAACTTTTATGTTGATGGGCATGTCCCAGTTCCTCACTAGAGATTACGGTTCGCATTTACTTTCGATCTGGATCCACCTCTGATTTTCCATTAGTGTTGATTTAAAATCTCTCTATGCTTTTATCAACATTCAACATCATGGCTCAATACATGTTGTTTTTCGTTTTTCTTCTTTTCGTTTGCGATCGTACTCACGGCGCTCTGGACTTTGCCAGAACGGGATCATCGTCGACGATAACCGTCGCATGCATTTGCTCTTGATGACGAGACATCGTGGTTCCAGCGCATGTTCGAGAGCGTTGAGAAGCATAATCGCTTCAAGAACTCCGTCTTCGCCCGAGAGACCACCTACATCCACGTATACCACGTCGAAGCCCCGCCGTCGATTGGATTCTGGGTGCGATTCGAGGTACGATTCCTGTATCCGTAGTAACTCTGCTGCTTTCCAGGCGTCGCCCACGTGAAAGAAGAGGCCGTGGTGAAGATTCTTGGCTCGCTCAATGATGCTTGAACCAACATCGATACCTATACAATAGCCTCCCATCTCGCTGTTAGCTTGTTCATGCAGCCACACTGACGTCGTTCCGAAATGGCAACCAACTTAGCACAGCGTCACCAGGCTGGACTGCTCGTTCCATGGTCCGTCGATACTCTTGTACACCAACTGTCGCCAGAATATGTGGACCTGCACTCCTACTAGGTCCCCGATCAATCCATACTTGGCCATGGACGAGACACGATGCGAGTCTGTTCAGTCCTGCTGACTTGACCAAAACAGTGTGACAGGATCCACCAAAAGCTTCATTGAGTCCCATGAATTCCTGAATCAATGCGAATGCCGTCCATTCCAAGTCATTACCAACAATAGCTGAAACATCAATGACCAAGACATCATAAGGACCAGCTTGGAAATTCTGGAAAAACAAGGCCTTTCGCCAATCCATGAGCGACGGAATTTCAGAAAAAACAACCCCTTCTCGCAACAACAATTGTTGTTCTTGCTGCTGTTGCAGCATTTCAGAGTCGGTATTGTCATCACCAATCTCTAGTAGTGGTCGTTGTCGCATGGCACTGGTCCTATGCTTGTCATCTGTCGGAAATTTGCGTTCCACATCCACCAGCACGGCCGAATGACAATGATTTGAAATGGATATGGATACATCACGCAATTGTGCTCCCAATTCTGCTACAACATGTGTCTTTTCAACAAAGATATGAACGGCTTGAATCAATTCTCGTGTGGAACAACACGTGTACCACCGTTGTTTCTTGGGAGTTTGGCCGGTATTCTTGTTGTCATTGTCGTCATCATTCGCGGCAAGGAGAGGAGACAAGGTATTGACGACACCCGATTTTTGCTTGTTGCGGTGGCCTCGCGTTGCCATTTTTCTCGTTGTTGTAGTTGTTGTGGATGCAGACATGAACAACTGTTGTGGCGTTAAGCTCTCACATGTGAGTGTTGTGAACAGAGCTGCAGTTGTGATGACAAGAAATATCCTCATCATAATGAGACACAGGAATGAGTGAGATTTAAAACGGTTTGTCAGAGTTTGGATGAACAAGTGATTCTTCCGCTCAACCTCGACGAGCTGATGTTTTCAAGTTGCATGTGATACAGCGAAGAACTTGTACGCCACGCTTGACGCGGGAATGCCTAATGCACTAAAACTTAAGGAGCAAACTAAAGCCCTAAACCAATCAGAATCCGCGGAGACGTCATAGGGGGAGAGGGGTAAAAATAGTCATCTGAGGTGATCGTTATCTTATACATGCATATAAATGTATATTCAAATTGCACGCCGGCATCGCAACGCTACGTTTTCAACGTCCAGTTTTGAAATTAGATAAGGAAAATAGTACTGCACTATTAAACTTACGTAGTCCACAGTAGGTAGAATCACGTAGAAACGGTCTTGAAAAGACTGGTACGCATCCGGATGAGCACAAAACAATTAAATTGTATTTTGCGACAATGGACCCTCAACTGTTGACAGTTGAGGGTCCATTCTCTTGTAGTTGACCCTTTTTTTAACTTTCCAATCTGTATCCTCTATTCATGTAGCAATTGTAGTCTGTCAGTTGTAGTGACCATGGGAGTGAAGCTGTTTTGATTGATTTTCATCGCATTTTTTCCAAGGGTCTCACCTGACAACAACACCGGCGTACGGAAACATGTTGTATGGCGTACTGTCGTAGTAGCATTACTCGTACTGAAGTAGTTGCATTCGTATCGATTTACTGTTTTTCATATCAATACATGTCACGTGCTACTGTAGTACACACGACGACAAACTCCCGTAGACATCCAGTATCAGACGATCGTTGATTTGTCTTCGTAGTATTTCAGGAGCCGATTTGTACGAAGACACGCCAACCTGGTACAATGTATGCATACAAGTCCTTGGTGTGCATACAGATTACGTATATCGTATATATCGTATGCCCATGCATTTGCATAAATGAATGTGAGTTCAAAACTCGAATGCACATGAAGATCCTCTCTACATGTGTCTAAGATTATGTATGTATACGAATATGCATGATCGAATTTTTCAAAGCCTCGATCGAAGTGCTTTATTTAGAGAGGGGTGCAAATAGTCATTGAGGACGAAACTCGAAATGATGACGTCTCCGCGGATTCTGATTGGTTTAGTGTTTAGTTTGCTCCTTAAGTTTTAGTGCATTAGGCATTCCCCGC
>JAKSYS010000539.1:0-43078 GCA_022925895.1 Fragilaria crotonensis | reverse complement strand
TTAAATGATTTTGAAAGTTTATATAATGGATGATGTTATGCGATGGTGTGTTAAACAATTCAACAATACCGTAGACTCTTAATCCAGTAGTTCTCCTAGACACTACTAAATACTGTTTTCGAATATTGTGAGATCTAGAATTACATTTTCTAGATCGATTCCAATCTTGTTCTGGACTCCAAAAGCTCCCAAGATTGAACACACATCCCATCCAACAAAACAACACAAACACAAGATTGCTTTCCTTAAGTCCGAGTTGGAACAAGACCAACTCCAAGACCGAAAGCAAACCAAGTACATCAATCCAGTCTCCAAATCCCAAGAGACATATGCCTAATAAGGCTTTCATACAGTTCCAGCCTTCAAGGCATATCTCCTTATGTCAGGTCTTGGTCTTGTACTTCTTTGAACCTTTGCCCACAATCGTCCAACCAAGATCCTCCTCTTGATAGACATTGCTGGACGCCGATCCGCACGAACAATTAGTTTTACTACAGTCGTACTTTGGTACAGTCGTACTGTCGAGCTCGATATCGTTGTCGCGTCGTACGGTCGTACCGTCGATTCCACCAACAGCGGTAGCACAGTATGATCTGACATCCTCCGTGTTCGTCGGTTCGTGAAGTCGTGTAAACATTCCGTCACAGACAAGTGCCGCGTGTTTCTTGAACAATACCAACGGCAGATTCTTCGTCATACAGTCGCTCGTTTTTCACCTGAATGTGTTCCACGGACAATTCCTTCGCTTGAACCATGTCATTGACGAATCTTGCTCGAATGTCCACGTGTTTCGTCCTGTGTGATGGCAGTGTTCTTCGCCATAAAGATCGCCCCGGTATTATCCTCGCGTAGAATGCTCGGCATGATTGGACCTTTCCCTTCGCCGTCGGATCCGTCAGGTCCGCCTCCCATAATCTCCGTGAGTAGAGACACAATGAATTTTACCTCAGTCGCCACGTTGCTCATAGCCACAAACTCTGCTTCCGTTGAGGACAGAGTGACACCAGTCTGTTTCTTAGACATCCAAGACACAAGACATCCTCCAACCGTGACCAAGTAACCAGAGATACTCTTCCGATCGTTTCTGTCACCGGCATAGTCCGAATCGACATAGGCAACCACTCTTAAATCATCGGGAGTCCTCATCTTGATTCCTTGAAGTGACGCAGTCTTAAGATATCCCACCAAATGACTCAGAGCGTTCCAATGTTCTTCGCTTGGGGCAGTAAGGTGTGAGGTCAGTTCTCTGCACGCATTAGCTATAGTAGGTTCCGTCTTGCCACATGCAAATAGAATTCGTCCGACAAATGACCGAAACATTTCCATATTGATGATTTCGTCTTCGGGCGAGCAGGGGTGGTGTCACAGATGCACTGGGAGTCGACCGTTCCTTGACGTCACTTCCGATGTACTCTTCGTAGTCTCGAACAATGGCCTCAAGATAATCCGTCATACCGGACAGAATATAGTCGCCATTTTTGTCCGTTCCGAACTCGTAATTGACACCAAGATGTCGCTTTAGCCTGCCTAAGTCCGAGATAGTGACAGAGCCAGCGACCCCTTCTTGATTGTCTTAACGGCTGACGGAGTGCCCGTTACGATGCAGTCGTCGCAGTAAACCACCACGAGAGCTTGAAGTTCGCCATCTGTAAACAGCATAAACAAGCACGGATCAGTTTTACACTGTATTAACCCGAGTCCGATCAATATCTTAGCAAAGTTTCCATCCAGAGTCTCGGACTCTGAACCAATCCGTACTGTTCCGTAGCTTTATAATAAAATCACGAAGGTCCTTTCCTTTACTTAGGAAGTATTCCAACAGCCCTTCAGGTAGCTCGATAAAAATGTCTTGATCCATAAGAGCATTTAAGAAAGCAGCTTCAACATCGATCATGTCCGTTACCCAATAATCTTTCTTACGTCCGTTTGCCAATGTGATGCATAATACAAGTCTGATGGTGGGATTCGACGCAAGTGGCGAGTAAGAGTCATTGAAATCTACGCCAGGTACCTGCTCGAGCCCAGTATGACTGATCGTGACTTCTTAGTCCCGTCCGTCTTCTCCTTAAATATCCAGCGAGTTCGCAGTGTCTTACGGCCTTTCGGTAGCATGCTTCGACGTAGGAATTCCCAGGCGTTACGCTTCAGGAAATTCTCGAGTTCCGAATGCATCGACTTTATCCATAGAGGGTCGTTTTGCTTAATTAACTCTTGTAGTTCTTTGGTACTCCCAACTGTGGATCCGATTGCAACGTCGCACTTAGTATCGTCTCGCATAGAACAGACATCGCAGCAACGTCCATGTCCGGCATAGCTGCTCGCCGTCTTCGATCTCGTATGCGCTGGCGAGAATGAGGCAGCCAAATTCCTCCGTGCAGGAACATCGACGATAGCTGGCGCGTTTGGTATGACATCCTCCGCGACCGGTCCAGGCGTAGCGGCAGGAATGTCCAGAAGATCATCAACATCACGAACTTCGGCATCTTCAACATAAGGAACAATCGCAGAAGCAGGCACAATGACCGAACTGTCCTCGAGAATCTTCAACTGTTCAAACAGAGGTAGGTCATCCGTAGCACTGATTCGTCCATGCCACTCCATCCACTGATGCACGTCACGAGACAAAATGGTCTGCTTAGTCGCAGGGTTATAAAACTTATAAGTGTCGCCAGAATGGTCATCCGAATATCCGACAAAGATGCACTTAAATGATTTCGGATCCAACTTAGCCTTGAGCTTCGACCGATTCGTGATGTACGCGACACGTCCGAAAGGTTGCAAATAGTCCAGAATACGGTTCTTCTTACCTCCGCACCGTACCACAAAGTATACGGGTCATCGGACGCCTTCTTAGGGAGTGAATTGCCCAGCTTGGTAACCGTGTTAATTGCCTCCGGCCACAACAATGCCTGGGTCTCCAAAGAAAGTTTCGCACAGTACATAGTAGCGAAAGCACGATTACGACATGTCACGAAGCTCCGTTCCACGACACCGTTCATCTGGGGAGTGTTAGGAGCAGTCATTTCAAGTATGACATCATATTCCACACAAAGCTCCTGTACATAAGACTCATTTTCTCCAGCATTGTCGCAGCGCTTGCAGGGCTTTCCAGCGGCTTTATTAGCCTTAAGTAATTTCGCCAACGGAATCTGAATTCCACTCTTCTTAGGAAGAAAACAGTCCCAACTGAATTTCGAAAAGTCGTCCACGATCCGAAGCCAGTACTTATTTTGATTCAGCGAGTCGGCGTATGGTCCCGAAATGTCCAAAAGAGTCTTTCCGGGAACCTTCGCCTTCGTCAACGTAGACTTTGAACTGCTTTGGCTCGTGCCTTAGCAAGTGCACACGATCCACATGGTTGAACCGAACCCGTCAAAATCCAATCGTGTTGCGCCGCCATAGCCTTCACAGTCCGAGTGTCAGGATGACCGAGCAGTCCGTGAGCAACATTGATATCAAGAGTCACAGGACTTGCAGTTAAACTATTTACTGTAAGGTGTTCCTCCGGCACCGTTGTCCTCGTACCTCAAAGTAACACAATTTGTCCGAGGCATTCATTTTGAATCGTACCGGTTCAGTAGACATTGAGCATCCCAGACAAATTCGTCACGCGAGACCGAAGTGAGACTCCAATTCTTTTCGATGAGCTGGAAAACTGACAATATGTTTCGTAAACTCAGGCGCATAGTACACATCTGTGAAGTAAACCAACTTGCCGTCATTGTCCAACAGTGTCACCGTACCTTGTCCAAATGTCTCAATCATGTCACCGTTTCCGATTTCGATCTTGCGGTTTGATGGACGCATATCAGTCATATGACTGTTGTCGGTAACGCCCGAAGTGGCACCCGAATCCAGTAACCATTCCTCGATACCATTCGTACAGGAAGCATCCGCAGTTCCGACAAAATCCCTTGTCACGGAGTAGCCGGCATAATGATCGATAGGGTGGTTAATGACCGTAATGGTCGTAGCTCCGACAAATTTCGTACCAGAGTCCTCCGCGACAATGGTAGGAATTTCAAATGGGGATCGTGCCGTCGGACCTGACTCCAATGACTCCACATATTTCTCCAAAATCAAAAACTCAGAATCGTCCCAATCGTTGGTCCTGTCGCCGTTCCTCGCCTCCTGACCGCCATTGTCGTCGCCGATCTCCGTAACGAAGCGAGCGACGCCCACAAACATAGCCATATCAGCTGTAGCTTCTTCACCCTTGACTTTATCCTTCTTGGGTTTAGGACACTTGTTAGAATAGTGCCCTTTTCGCCGCAATTGTAGCACGTGACGTGAGACTTGTCAGCGGTGCCTTTGCCCTTTCCGGATGCGCCATTCCCTTCGGTTGCCTTCGAGGTGCAATCAGCCGCTTTGTGGCCAATCTTGCCACAATTCCTGCAGGTTCCTTTGAACTTCTTGAATGGATGTTTGTTCGCATTCGCCAACAAAGCAGACTCCGAAGTGGACTTGCCCTTCACCTTCACCAAAGACTTATACTGGAGAACAATCTCCTTTCTGAGCTTGGTGCGAAGTCTCTGCAAGTTCGCCGCGAAACTTCACCACCACCGGATCGTATCCCGAAGACATCGCGTTCATGATGTGGGCTTTCATTTGTAGTTCGTCCTTCTCATACTTCGTGTTGATCCTGCCAATGCGCATGTTCAGATGATCCAAGTCGTTAAACCACAACTCGGGGTCACGCTTGACTTCCACCAACTTGCATGCGCTGAAAGCCTCCGCGAGATCTGGATAGTTCTCTTCCGCGTCCGTAGAGCAATACTTCCTGCAAGATCGTCCAAGCCATGAAAGGATCGCCGGCGCTGCGCTCAATCAAAGCGTAGGCTTTATCCGAGCAGCTAGCAACAAGGTAAGTCCAAGCGGCCGCACGCGCTGTACTTCCTGTTCTCCGCAGTCGTAGGCGTACGAGTCGTCGAAGCAGCACGAAGAGGTGGTCGCATCCACGCCACCGCCAGTCAACAGAGCGCCCAGCACGACGACTTCGCCGTTCTCGAACTCTTCAGCAGTCAACCCAGTGGCCGTAGGTGCCTTGGTGAGAGCAAGGAGGAAGCCCTTCGAACCGGCGAGAGCGATCGTCTTCCCTTCCCAGGACCTGAACTTCGTCTCGTCGCCGTCGAAGGCGAATGCCCTGATCGTAGACCCGAACGTAGCTTCCTTCTGCTCTTCCATCGTTACAATCTAACTGATCGTTTTAAAACGTGTTAAACAATTCAACAATACCGTAGACTCTTAATCCAGTAGTTCTCCTAGACACTACCAAATACCGTTTTCGAATATTGTGAGATCTAGAATTACATTTTCTAGATCGATTCCAATCTTGTTCCTGGACTCCAAAAGCTCCCAAGATTGAACACACATCCCATCCAACAAAACAACACAAACACAAGATTGCTTTCCTTAAGTCCGAGTTGGAACAAGACCAACTCCAAGACCGAAAGCAAACCAAGTACATCAATCCAGTCTCCAAATCCCAAGAGACATATGCCTAATAAGGCTTTCATACAGTTCCAGCCTTCAAGGCATAACTCCTCATGTCAGGTCTTGGTCTTGTACTTCTTTGAACCTTTGCCAACAATGGTCCAACCAAGATCCTCCTCTTGATAGACATTGCTGGACGTCGATCCGCACGAACAATTAGTTTTACTACAGTCGTACTTTGGTACAGTCGTACTGTCGAGCTCGGCATCGTTGTCGCCTCGTACGGTCGTACCGTCGATTCCACCAACAGTAGCACAGTATGATCTGACATGATGGATGATGGCATGATGGCTTTTATTTGAGGGTCCGTAGTCCGTAGTCCGTACACTGATATCCCTAACCCGAATGTGCTTGAGACAGAGACGTCATCAACCACGGACAGTCTACTGTCGTACTGTCCCGTGTACTGTGGTCGTGCCTAAAATTCTTAGAACTCATGTTACAACTCTGTAGGAGGATACTACGATCGCTGTAGGAAAACCCTCCATGCTTTCACCGCGTGAAGTAACTCGCGAAGTACCAAAATTTTACAGTGCACAACGGTACAGTAGTAGTATGAAGAATGAAGCTTCGTTTTATAATACAAGGTTTGGATTCATCGTGCCATTTTTTTTATCTCGTTTCAATCCGTTGATGATGTTGCTCACACTTGTTTGCCCTCCATAGTACACTGCATAGATTGTATCTATGCCCGAATCAGCTGTGTGACCTTGTCTGACAAGGCCACTTATCAAGTCCCACACAACCTTCCTGCGGTGATATTTGTGCTTGGAGCGACCGCGCTCAGTATAGGAAAAAAGCTTTGCAGCTTTCCTCCCACCGACCCCAAACTCATACTCCTGCCAGAGGTCATGAAGACTCCTGGGCGTTGGCATGAGGGTCGCAAGCATCATTGCACGGTCGCCCCCTGCATGCTGGGCTGCCACTCCCCCTTGGTTTTGTTGATTTGTCGCCGCCGTCGCCAGAACAGTCAAATTTCTCGTTGGTCGCATCGCGAGTCGTCGAACATTTCCATTCACAATCCCAAAGTTTCGTTCCATACTTATTTTCAACCCAGAAATAGAACTCTTCATTTCCATATTCTCCTGCCTCAACGCCAATAGACATGATTGCATTCCCGTTAACTGATTTCGAAAGTTTGCATGCGATCCCTGCATACCAAAGCTCTATTACCTCCGCCACCACCTTCCACCCTCCTCCAACTCTCCAATTGTATCAATGAATACTGCTCCAAAATCTCCGACACCACAACCGCCAGTTTTGGACAGGATTTTTATATATCGCACTTTGTTCGGCATCCAACTCCGAATCGCCACCGCAAACGAGCCCAATCTGAAAGCAGCTTGTCCTTAAATTCCACAGGGATGTGATCATCAGCAAATGGCGACGTGATCATCCACATCAACGCCTTACCAAGCACAAGGCAAGCCGAATCAGGAGCCTCTTCCTCGCGTTTGGCACAACGTGGCTCAGAACAAACGAGTCCATCATCGCGAGTCAACTGCTGGATTTGTTTTGTAAATACATGGACCGCCACCGCAAAGGACAGCACCAACCTTTGCGTCTGGATATGGCAACTCTGTATGTCATATACATCTGACACGACCTACCCTTTCCAGCGACCCCGAATATCTTTTTCATCTTTGTGGATACCGCAAGATCGAACATACGTACATGCAAACTTACGAATACTGTGCGAGCCCAACAATAATTTCTTTGCATTCTCCTCTTCCTCGTGAAATTCGCGTCTTTTGAACATCTTTGTCATAAAGGATTGTATCATTGACTTTGCCTTGTGCCCTCCCTCTGGAATCCGAAAGTCATCGCAAAAACAAAAGAGATACGGAGATTCCATTGCTGGTGGATACATTTTTAAATTCAATTTGAGCCACACTCCAAGTGACCACAATAGTACGCAATAGATAGGATTCATTGACCCCAATTCATCATTCACATTCTTTGACCAGTTGAGTCGTCTTACCTTCAATGAATGAGAGAATTTATCATGCACCACACGAACGTGCTCTCGTAGTACAACCTGTGTGGAGTCGTCGATTCGAGCAATCATGTGGAATTGAAAATTGACAAGCGCACTTATACCATACCTATTCCATGATGATGCGTGAGCTGTAGTCCGCCTGTCATTTTCATTGCCAGCTTCAAGCAAAAGTTTATGCATACTCTCAAATTCCATCCTACCATCGGACGTCGTACCTGAGATTTTGCACCCTGCTTCCGCACTTCTTTCTTCTTCACCGCTTTCAAAAGATCAAGCACATCCTTACTCTGCGTTGGGTTCCTTCTGTTCTTGTCACACTCCACTTGTCTCGATTCGGCATCCAGAAAGAAATTGCCTTCTTGTCAAAGGATATTGCTGAGTGTCGACTATGAATAGGATTCGTCCGGAGATGGAAATTCTGAACCGTACGCCTTCAACCTCATATACCCTACACACATCCAATGGGATCACTGCTGTCAACTCTGCTTCGGTGAATACGTGGTCCCTTTCATATGAATCGCCTGGCAGACGCCGATGAAGGAATGACATGAACGCTGCGAGGACGCTCTTGTATCGCTTAAGTGTTTGAGGATCAACTGACATGGTGGTGCTGCTGGAAAGTGCACAAGAAATTCATGTATTCTTCTCGCAGAATTACAGAATGTAGTACCACTTGTGATACCTTCCAAGTGCGAAGACGTACCTTTCTTAGCAGTTGTAAAGTTGTAAGTCCAGCTAAGTAATATCAACATTATCTAAAACGTGTGGTTGTAAGGAGGAATCGATGGTACTCTCCTATTTTTCGGGTATATTTCTACGAAAAAGCTACACAAACCGGGTTATCCGCACCCTCTTTTTTGGGAGGGTACGCGCTGGATCTCGGATACCAGAGGTCGTGGAATCCCACGAAATCCGGAAAAAGAAGTACAACATCGGTTGTAAAACGCAGGTAATGTACTGGGACTGATCACGGACATAATTAAGTATGTATGACGTCACCCTTATTTGAGTTTGATTTCAAAAATTAAATGAGGATTTTTGTCCTCATTTAAAGAAAAAAAACCTCAAATCTAACAAGCAGTCCTCGTGTCTCGCAGAACATTGAAAGTCAACTCTAATCTTAACAAACAAGAGAATAGGGACTCGAATTCAACTCCCTAGTCCCGGGTCTCGTGACGAGAAGCGTGTCCATATTCAGATGGCAAGCCATGTCATGCGATGTCTCCGGCTAGCTCGCTCACCTTTTTCGATTCGTTGTTCCCGTACATAGAGAAAACATTCGTATTCGCCACATCGTTGAAGATGCGTTCGAACTGAAACACACAAATACAAAAATCGCGCACAACCGATACAATATACAATACCCGAAAGCGTTGTTGCCTCTCAAAGAACGATCATGGTCCAAGCACCCTCTCTAAAATCTGCCAGTAGCAACACCCACCGTCGCCACCATCGTGTTACATTTGCCAAGGGATGCGGGGACAGTGAGGTAGGATTTCAAGTCCAATGGATTCCTTCCAACGCAGTGGATGACAACCAACGAATGCATTGTTCCAGAAAGGAAAAGAAGACTATGCGAAGGATGGCTCGAGAGCTTGCGAAGCAAGTTCATGCTCATGACAACCCTCATGACAATCGCGGCTCGTCCATTATGGGATATGAATCCGTCAGCAATTCTTCTGATTTGTCGGCAAACAGCTACTCCGAGTACACTCCAATCATGCTTCGAGCTTTCGAATCCTCGTGCTGTCATTCAACATCGCTGACCCACAAGGAACGGAAAAGTCTTCTTCATTGGATCGCAAATGCGCATGCCCGACGCGGCTTGGAGAAACTAAGTGTACATGGTCTCGCTGGTCAAATGGCGAAATATCGCCGTCTGGCCATTCGAACTGTACTGGATTTGCATGCAACCGCCATGGCGAATCATGGATACCTGTCTCCAGCCATTCAAGAAACCATTGCAAGTAGGTACCGACACTATTCGGAACCATCTGTCCGATTTGCGGCCCTCATTGGCCGTGCCGATTCCGAAGCAGCATGGGAACAAGAAGAGCATGATCGAGCCCAGCTACACCAGAGGAGCACGTCGCCGACTTGCGTCATTAATCTCGTCAACATTGATTTTCCGGCTGGTTTTCCAGTTGATTCGTTCCTGGCATCCTCTATGGTGCGCACCTAATGCATAAGTTCATTTATTCTACAGCGCCGCAAGTCGTGCGAGAGGGGAGGACTAGAATAGTGCCCCACCTCCCCAGAATGCAGATTACACCCGATAAACCTTTAGTTCTTTGCACATGAATTATGAATCTACATGGCATGATTGATGGGAGTCTAGTGTTGGGTGTAAGCTGAAATGTCGTTCCTGTGTTCGCTCTTAACTCTGTGCAGTGTGTGCAGAAACCTATCGGGAGTTGGGAGCTCCAACACGACGTATATAATTTTTTCCTATCTCGTTTTAGTCATAGGTTGACACCGATCGAACTTCACACCGCTAATATCATTTATATTAGAGACTGTATATGTATAAAACGAAGCTAGCACCTGGTAGACCTGGTACAATTACTCGACGTCCTCCCAACATGATTTAGGGCTTCAGAAGTGAATGAGCGTTTTGGAAGAAGGGAAAACATGCGTTTGCATTTTGCATTGCCGAGTTGGCTGTCTAGACTAGTAGTACGGAGTACTGGAGTAGGTTACAAGTACTCGCGTTTGCTGTATAGTACTTCAGGGTTCAGGGAGTAGAAGGTGCCTGTATGCATACCCAAAACGTAAAGTAGTACAAGTAGTTTTACCGAGTACTCAGTACTTAACCCGCACCCTAACACGTCTTTCATTGTATGTACTGTAGTGGTTCTTGTACTGTATTTTGTACTGGAGGCGTATGTATATACAGTCGTATTTACCGTACGTTGATTATATATTACTAGTAGTGGGTAGTGGGTTCCTCACAACTGATCGGAGTACGATACATGCTGGTGTTTTACAGTATGTCATAGCATTTGTGAAGCAACCTGTTAACAGCAAATTCAATGTGTATTCCGTCCAGTAACTTTGAATCCGTATAGTATTTTACTTCAGTAACGTAGGACACTGTCGTTCCAACATAAATTACCGTCGATTTATGTACTGTAGACCTGTAGTACATGTGATCCACGTAACAGTACAACAGTACCTCAGAGTGGTCATACTCCGTAACACACACACACACACACACACACACGCACGCACACTCGTGACAGCAACGGTATTGTCATACTGTTTACTGAGTATTGCGAACTACGGTAGTGCTTGTACTCCGAGTACAAGTATGAACGTATGTACATGTGTACTCAATCGATTCGACCCGACAATATCCCCAACTCAAGCAACGGATGTGGTCCCAACATCGTGTGGTCTGACGTTTGTTCTGTCCTGGAGGTAGTTGTGGAAGTTTCCCGATCAAAAACCACCTCACTTGTCACATCACACGAAGCGGAAGCTCTTTGCATCTGCCGACAAGAGGTCCTGACGATTCTGAAGCAGTCAAGGTGCCTGGTAGAGTTGATCAACCGTCTCGGTCGAAGCCTGGTTTGAGAAAATCCGAAATCTCATCTCACGCGTGTACCCAGCCACATCACACCGTCCAACTATGCCCTCTGCCTCGACCTTCATGATGGTGATGCTTACATTCACCCTATCGTCTCTTTCTCGAGCCTTTGTTTCTGGTCCCGCCGCCCACCGAAGCTTTGTTAGGACTCTCAGTGCCACTACAACTGTGGAAGCCTCAGAGGCGAAGTTGCTTCCCGACAAGCCGAAAACTAGAACAAGTCGCGTTTTGAGTGGGGTTCAACCAACTGGAAGCCTTCACCTTGGAAACTATCTCGGAGCTATTCGACAATGGGTTGATTTTCAAAACGCTGAACCTATTTTGGACGAGAACGGGACCATCACAATCACCGAAAACTTTTTTTGTGTTGTCGATCTGCATGCCATCACGATGCCTCACGATCCGAAGGATTTAGACGAGTCAACTAAAGCTAGCGCAGCTCTCTATCTTGCTGCAGGTAAGGCTGGTTGTCTCTCACATGCACACACACAATCCCCTTGTTTGGTCGCTATGATACGTCGTGATACATGTTAATTGTTTAGGAGAGTGAAACTCACAACTTTTCATTCCAGGAATCGACCCTGCCAAGTCAAGAGTGTTTGTGCAATCGCACGTGCCGGCTCATTCTGAGCTTGCTTGGCTTTTGAACTGCATCACCCGATGAACTGGTTAGAGCGCATGATTCAGTTCAAGGATAAGGCAAAGAAACAGGGAGAATCGGTCGGTGTCGGTCTCTTCACTTATCCTGTTCTAATGGCAGCTGACATTCTTCTTTATCAAGCGGATCAGGTCCCAGTCGGCGAAGATCAGCGCCAACATTTGGAATTGGCGCGCGACATTACGCGCCGCTTCAACGATCAATTTTGCAAGGGCGGCGCGTACAAGAAACGATGCAAGGAGGCCGGCATTCCCTCTCGGCCCGTCTTTCTAGAACCCAATCCCATGATTGTCAAGACTGGCGCGCGAGTCATGTCATTGGTCGATGGCACGTCGAAAATGTCAAAATCGGACGCAAACGACGGCAGTCGAATCAACGTTTTGGATCCACCGAATGTGATTCGGGATAAGATCAAACGATGCAAGACAGATTCAATTGTAGGCTTGGAATGGGACAATCCAGATCGTCCGGAAGCGTCGAACTTGTTGAACATTTATCTTGCTGTCCAACCAGGTCGAACTAAAGAGGATATATTGGAGGAGGTGCGCGATTTGACGTGGGGTGATTTTAAGCCTTTGCTGGCAGATGCTGTGGTGGCACATTTGGAGCCCATTCAGAAACGCTATGAACTGGTTCGCAAGGACGATGCCTACTTGAACCAGGTGCTGCGCGAAGGAGCCGATGCAGCCAATGAGATTGCTTCCAAGACGTTACATGCCACCCGAGTCGCAATGGGCTTTACTCCTTTGCCGCCGCGTCAGAGCGAGTAGAGGCGATGGGGGGATCATACCAGCACGAATCCTAACCGAAGGTTTTTTGTCGACAAATTCTAGCCCTCTAGACTTAACATTGCAACGCTGGTTGGATATTCCTTAGCGACCCTTAAAGAGCCATCGGCGAGTCAAGCGAAGGCGCCGCCGCGATTGCAGCGATTTGATGTCCTAGCACTCCCCGTACTTAGTTGGCAGATCCCCTTGCATTGTACTGGGAATGAACAAAGTACCAGGTATATTTTCGTATGCTAAGCCCGCACATAGTGGCGGAAATCGTCGTTGTGCTTCTACCTAGTCAGTCATGACCTAATTGGTGATGTAACCCTTTTAATAGCGATCGAAAATCCTTGTGATGATCTCAGTATGGCACTAGCATCGCGTGAGCATTCCTATCAAGCCAAGATTGTCGCCCTCTTCTCCTAGTACTTGTTATTGGGTTTCCTTCCACGCGCGCTGCGTCGCGTCGGAACAACTGTTTCCTCAACTGGGGCGACTGGACTCTTCTTTCTAGGCACTCGAGCCTTGCGAGATTGTAGCTCCCCTCCCTCCTCCTTCGCTAACTGAAGGGAATCCGTACCCGTAGCACCGGTGTCGCTCCTACCAGCTTCTGAATTCAGAGGAACGCTGCCTTTCTCCTTTTTAACACCTCTGGTATTTCTACGTTGCGCTCCCGCCTTCTGGACCCCTTCCTCATCACCGCCATTTTTTGTGTTGCGAACATCCGCGGACTGCCTCATTGAGGCGGGTGATGCGTCACGAGCTTTCTTCCCAGAACCGCGCGTCGTCCGTGCCTGCGGTTGATTCTCGTGTTTTTCATTGACATCGGGTTCAGATGATGCCTTCGACTGTCGACCACGACTGAGTTTTTTGTTCGGAATAACTGCGGTATCCTGATCGGTGTCCTCCACTGCAAGCCGTCCTCGCTTTCTTGGCTTTCTCTCGTCAAGATTCGTCTCTGATTGACGACGAGTCTGTCTACCAAGTGACTTGGCCTCTCCCTTTCCATCAGGCACTTCTTCTTCCACAGTAGCTACACGCGCCCTTGCGGAGCGTCTGCTCGTGACTGGCGCCGCTTCGGTAGAATTCCTTACAGAATACTTACCACCACGACGCTTCGGCTCGTCGACGATAGGCTCACTTTCCTCGCTTAGGACTTCACTTTCAGCTCCACCCTTGTCGCCCTCACCTCGTGCCTGTTTCGGTTGAGCGAAATGACTTTCCTCCTCCTTCACAGGCAGGCGACCTCGCTTCTTAGGTTTACCCTGTCGCAAGATTGGCTCATTTTCTTCCTTAAGGAATTCAGTTTCAGCGCCACTCTCGTCGTCCTCACCTCGTGCCCGTTTCGGTTGAGCGACATGACTTTCCTCCTCCTTCACCGGCTGGCGACCTCGCTTCTTAGGCTTAGGCTTAGCCTGTCGCAAGATTGGCTCATTTTCCTCCTTAAGGATTTCCGTTTCAGTGCCACTCTTTTCGTCCTCACCTCGTGCCTGTTTCGGTTGAGCGACATGACTTTCCTCCTCCTTCACAGGCAGGCGACCGCGCTTCTTAGGCTTATCCTTTCGTGCGGATGGCTCATTTTCTAACGTTAGGAATTCAGTTTCAGCGCCACTCGTTTCGTCCTCACCTCGTGCCGGTTTCGGTTGAGCGACATGACTTTCCTCCTCCTTCACCGGCTTGCGACCTCGAGTTTTAGGCTTAGCCTGTCGCAAGATTGGCTCATTTTCCTCCTTTAGGATTTCAGTTTCAGTGCCACTCTTTCGTCCTCACCTCGTGCATGTTTCGGTTGAACGACGTGACTTTCCTCCTCCTTCACCGGCTGGCGACCTCGCTTCTTAGGCTTAGCCTGTCGCACGATTGGCTCGTTTTCCTCCTTAAGGATTTCAGTTTCAGCGCCACTCTTGTCGTCCTCACCTCGTGCCCGTTTCGGTTGAGCGACATGACTTTCCTCCTCCATCACCGGCTGGCGACCTCGCTTCTTAGGCTTAGGCTTAGCCTGTCGCAAGATAGGCTCATTTTCCTCCCTAAGGATTTCAATTTCAGTGCCACTCTTGTCGTCCTCACCTCGTGCCTGTTTCGGTTGAGCTACATGACTTTCCTCTTCCTTCACCGGCTGGCGACCTCGCTTCTCAGGCTTATCCTGTCGCACCACTTCCACAACCGTTTTTGTCGTTGAACGGGTTTCTCTCCTAGGAATTGACACGGCATCTGCCGTCGCAACATCACGCTCGGCTTCGAGCTGGGTTTTGGGCCTTCTCTTGCGTCCTGCAGCCTCAGGTGGCTTGACTTCCTCTGGACTAGCATCGATGTCAATCGAAGGTTTACTTCGTTCCTCTTTATTCTCTGTAGGCGCAGAAAGGATTCTGGACTTTCCTTTGCGTCCAAGTGACACAAGAGCCTGAGTTTCCTTTGTATCGCCTTCATTCTCAGGATAGTCTCCTTCTTCCCCGTTCTCAGCAGGCGAAGGGTTCATTCTAGACCTTCCGTTGCGTGTCAGCTGCACCTTTACATCGACTGCGATGGCAGAACTCAGCGCACCATCTCCTCCTTCAACAGACGTAGGTGGGATTCCAGGCCTTTCTTTCTGCCCCCGTGCCACACTATGCTGGCTAATCGTTGGCGTCGCGCAGGCTATACCATCAGGCTCGACTCCTTCCTCAAGGGTCTCGACACCACTTTGGAGTGGTTCCTTTAAGTTCTTTGAATTTAGATTGACGCCATTGTCAGACTCCTGTCCTTTCTCGGATGCCTCACTAGTACGCCTTGGCGTCGGTCTGGAGGGAATCTGTGAGTCCAGCACAGTGGCACAGACTTCATTATGAGGACCCTCTCCTTCCGCCCCTACATCAACAGCACATTCGGGTGAATGGACCTCGCGACGCTGAGTATTCGCTTGCAGTCCTCTGTCAGGCTCGTCATCTCCTTCCTCAACTGCCTTGAAAGCATGTTTGGAAGGCTCCCTAGAGGGCCGAATGTCCGGTACGTGGGCATCATATTCCTCCACAGGCTCCTCTCCCTTCTCACATGTATCAGACGCACGTTTCGGCGACCGTTCTACGGGAGGCGGAATGCAGCGAGACTTGGCATCGACTTCACTCTCACGGTCCTCTCCTTCTTCCCCCGTCAAAGCAGCATACTTGGGCGCAGGGTCCAGTGCAGGAAGAATGTCGGAATGCTTTGGATCGTAATCGCTCTCTGCTTCGTCGTAAACATCTTCTTCCTGGATTTTAGCCGGCTCGTCCACCCCTCCATCGTCACTCATCTCGCTAGCACTCAAGTGCACAATAGTGGATAAGCTTCGCTCCGGGGGTGGAGGGCGGAGATGGTGAAGCCCTGGGAGATGATTGAAATGCCCTCTCTCGAGCGGATCAACAGAAGGTTCGGGTGCCAAATCATTCGAAACTTGATGTTCGGCTTGGACAAAGCCATCCTTCGCCGATTCCGATTCTGGGTGGGTTGCATCATTACCGGGGGTCAACCCGAAGGCGATCTCTGCATCTAATGTACCATCCACTGACGACGTCATGCGAACAGCTTCCGAAGTCCTTCCTGCGGGCGACATCCTGGAAGCCAACAGAGAATAGGCAGCATCGATCTTGTTTCTGCGTAGGTCAGTAGCGAGTTCTTCGTTTATGTCAGTAGGACGATTTTGTGCTTCATAGGCGAATGCAAGTAGTGTCGAGCTTGCCTCTAGGCTGCTTGAAACACCGTGGTCCGCCGCCTCACAAGCCTGCGACATGCTTTCTTCAACTTCTGATAGTTCAGCACCATGATCAACTTCAGTCCGGTCATCAGCAGCGTCCATGTCGTCAGAGAGCGCCCCAAGTTGATCGGGTGTTGGCTTCTGGGCTGTCGACACTGCATCGATTTTGCTGTCGTGTTCTCGGGAAGGTTCGTCCAAAGCGTTGTCGTCGTCCTCACTTTGAGCCGCCTCTGATACTTCTTCTTCGGTATACACAGCAGTGGTATCGGGCTCGTACCCCTGCTCCAGACGATCCTGCATCTCGGCCTGAGATATGTCTCCTCCAGCCGTATCGGGCTCGTATCCTTGTTCCAATCGAGCTTGTGCTTCTCGTAGTTTCCTTGCACGCTGTACCTCCTCCAGCACGTCATCTTCTTGGTCATCAACTTGAGATCCAGCGTCGGGTTCATACCCCTTCTCCAAACGATCTTGCATCTCCGCATGCGAGATGTCGCCTCCAGCAGCTGTGTCGGGTTCGTACCCCATTTCCAAACGCGCTGCTTCTTCGTTTGCCCCTCTCCACATCTCTTTGCAAGGAGTCTCTTCTTGGTCATCATGCTGGGACGCAGAGTCTGGCTCGTAGCCTTTCTCCAGTCGAGAGTGCGTTTCCGCTTGCGAAGTATCTCCCCCAGCAGAGTCTGGCTCGTAACCTGGGTCCAGCCTATCTTCGGCATAACTTTGGTTTTTTCTCGGTTGAAGATCACTCAACACGGTCCCTTCGTTATGCTCGGCGTCTTCGATTTCGAGTGATTCCGCATGCGCAGACGCTGGTTGCATATCAGGCTGTATGTCTGATGTGTCTAGTCCTACATCTGGAGTGTCGCCGTCGTCTTGCGCGTCACTGTCAGCGTTGAGTCGCTCTGCATCGGCATCCCTTGCTTCATCGTCGCTATCATCGTCCAGGTGCTCCACATCGGCATCCTGCGCATCATCGTCGCTTTCCAGTTGTTCCTCACGGAAGGACTCGCTTTCTTCCAACATTTCGTCGTCGTCACTGTCGTCAAGGATTTCAACGACATCATGATTATCACTCGCTGACTCCTCTTCCTCGATGGTACCCTCGTTTTCGCGCACATCCGACCCGTCGTCGCTTTCGCCAGGACCCATCTCTCCGTCAAAATCATAGTCGTCATCGTAACGAGCACGACCAGATGGTTCTCGCCCCTCGACTTCGTCAGCTTCTTTCTCGCCAAGCCTTTGATCTCCAGAAACACGAAGGCGTTTGCTTTCGTCCGTCCAAACGCGACTACGACCGTGTGTTTCTTCAGTCTCGGCATCTTCATCGTTTCCCTCGTGAGACTCTTCCTCGCCGGTGCCATACATAACGCCTTCCGCTTGGTCGAGCTCCTCTGTGTCGTCCTCATCAACTTCACTCTCTACGTCTTCCATATCCTCGACGACGTCAGAATCGTTGTCAACAATGTCAATCACTTCGTCGGCATCGTGTTCCTCTTCGTCGTCCACGACAAAGACTTCGGCGACATCCTGCTCCTCCTCGTCATCCACGACACACACTTCGTCGACATCCTGTCCTTCTTCGTCGTCCACAACACACACTTCCTCGTCCGCGCGCATACGTCGCAAATGCTCTTTAGATTCCTCTTGGATTTCCAGAGCTTCAATAGGAGCGAGTATGCGAGATTTAATCGCGCGGGTGCGGAAGGCATTCAGATCAACAAAGCCGTCGACCAATAGTGACGGCGGGATGAGATTTTTTCGCTGTACAAAACCCTCAGCCCAATCTACTGCGCTACTACCAAAATATGATAAATTTGGAAAGACGTCCAGCCACTCCTTGACGGCTTTCTCATCGTTCGAGTACCTATTCCGGAGTAGAAGGAGCAGCGTCCGCTGAGCTGCCAAGGTGACATAGGTCTTCTCTTCTTCTGTAGCCGCATCATTTCGAGATACCTCTGATGCGAAATCATGAAAGAAATTGCACAAGACGTCCACTCCTAGAGGCTGGCCCATGCTCATGACCAGGATAGTGAGATCTTGGAATTTTCTCTCATAGCAAGGAGTCGCATGATTGCCGTCAAGGAGTAGCATTCCGATTTGGCGCAGGTGACTCAGGATACGACCCCAAGCATCCATTTTAACCTTCGAACTCAACCACGAACAGCCTTCCATTTTCAACGCAAGCCTCCTAGCTGCGGATAACTCATCACGGGCGATGAAAAGCATGAGGTGTGTCTCCAGAACAAACTCAGGAGAAAGGACAGTAATTCGCTCTTGTGGACCAGAGCCTTCGATCGCTAGCGCACTAGGTGTGTGGCTAGTCGCGCGGCTCTTGTTCGCCGTTTCAATAAAGCTGTAAGCAGCATCCTCGTGTGCCGCACCAGTCTCTCGTAGCAATCCGGAGAGAGCATCAACATTTCTTGAGTAAGTTTGATCATCAACATCGTCGATAAGCACAACCGCATTAGTAATGTACATCGAAGCCACATAAGTTGACAGAGCTGCGGCGCGAAAATATTCCGATCGAGCTGTAAATACAAAATGAATGAGTCGCGTGGTCTCTGCAAACGAGAACAGCGTGAGAAAAAAAGCTTACAATTTCGGGCTCAACTTCTCCAAAACAAGCTGCATGGTTAGCCCCTCCATTCTTTGTCTCCTCTTGAGCCGTTGCAACCCGTAGATTGCCAGACCGACTCGAACGCTGTTAGCGTCCATATGAGTGGATGACTGGATGAAATGCTTGGTGGTGGACGCCACTTCGTCCCAATCGACGGCTGACTGGGCCACAACATGAGCGACCAGAGCCACCAACAAAGGATCGGCGCGTCGGTTCATCTGGTAGAACCGGCGATGCGGTATGCAGTGCACAGGGGGGTACAGACGGTTCTGAAGGTGGTGTAGGACACTCAAGGTGGATTCCAAGTCGTCTTCTGGCAATTCCTCCTCCGTGTCGCTCAAAAACACGCCACCTAGCACAGTCAAACCATCAACAAAGCAGGAATACTGATGACTCCCACAAAGATGCGCAGCCAGATTCATCATTGCTAGACTTTGAAACACATACTCAGTTTCGTCATCGTCCACTCGGCCCAAAGCGTATCGAATCGTGGGTTCCATACGTTGGAGGAAATCTTCCTTTAAAAAATCGTGTTTTGTGGTGAACAAGGTTTCGACTCGATGAAGAGCATCTTCCACTGATAGTACCTGTTCTTCTTCGGCATCGTCATCATCAAAGAATTCAAAATCCATAATTGATGGTTTCACAGCAATGAATTAAGTTCTGTTTTGATTGGATGCCCGCTAATGATGTTGTGGTAACTTTAGACTCGATTGTTGGTTGTGTGCTCTGTGTTATGCTGAGGTGGGAGAGTTCGAAGTTTGAAGTCAATTACTGTCTACTACTGTACCTTAGCTCTACTACCTGTACAAGTAGCGAGTACAGCTGGTTTTTCGTTGAAGCGTCCGAACGTAGGTTGTGTACAATTCGTACCATGCACGCATATTATTTCCATATCCTTTATCAAGTTTTAGTAGCAGCTGTCTCCTGCGACCATAAAAATCCATCTCTGTCGACATGATGATCACACCTCGTCCTCCTCGTTTCTTGTCTTTGCTTCTTTGAGTGCACTGTTGACGAAGCCACGATCGAAGTCCAATGCACACCTGTGAGACTTGAACAATTTCATCAGGCGTTGGATTTCGGAGTACAGAAGTCCTTGATCTTCTGTTATACTTGCGATGAAGTTGTGGGTACGACCTTGCTGCCTCATTCTCTGCTGACTCTCAAAAGATGATGGTAAGTACAAATATATGCGCGTGCTCTCGAAGCAAACTTTCCCATCCTTTCTTTGGTCAACTCCTTGATTGAACACGTTGAATCTCTCACAAGTTGTTTGAAATTCTCGTCCCCTCTTTTGAGATACAGGAACCCGTCGGTAGAAAGCCTTTGCGTGACCCCAGCAAAATTCAATGCCTTCCCCTGCTAATTCGGCATGGAACTTTGGTGTTAGAAGTACCGTGATGCCCAGCTGAGATCCAAGGTACTGAAGTGCCGTTTCCTCATCCTTGAAATCAGCACACTCTGCGATGAGATGGCGTAGGGAATACCGTAAGTCAATCTTCCCTGAAATTGTGTCTTTCTTTCCGTCGACAGTGTATTTATCTAACTCACTTGGATCAATCAGTCCTCTTTCCCACAGAACTTGTAGCATGCCTTTAGATTTTCCTTCCCATCCAGATAGGATTTTGTCGACTTCTTTGTGAGTTTCGATTGAATTGTTTCTTGCCAATTCCTGAAGTTCGGCTTTAGTGTACCCGCGTTTTTGTTGGAGCGTCACACCCTTTTCGTTGAGCTCTTCAAGAAGGGTCTTCTTTGTTTTTTCAATTGGCTTTTCTTTTCCCCATTATTCGATCATGACGTTGTAAGTCACGTTGCTCTGGTGTCAAATACCATGGGCCACAGTCGTCAGTATTGAATACCATTGACTGTGTGTCTCCGATGCCCAGGGTTGGTGAGTGTGTGCCCAGATAACCCTCTTGTGACATTATGACTGTGTCTCTCATCTGCTGTTTGATCCTCCAAAGTTCTTTTGCATGTTGATCGCACTGAGTGCACCATCACGTTTGCGAGCGTGTCCCTGAGAATGATCGAACAAAAATACAAAATCGAAGCTTGGATATAGGATTCGTAGGCAATCAACCACATCCTCAAGCTGAAGACTCATGTGGTATGAATTCCAATAACCCTGATTATTGATTCCGATGAACAAGTATTTTACGAAGGGGATTCCAACAAAATCGGCTTCCTCGTTGTTCCCAAGATTTCCATCGCAGCTGTTGTATCGAGGTAATTTCCACCGCCGAGGCTGCTGTTTGCCTTGCCATATTCACTCTTTGTAACTCATCCTCTGTCATCTGCCTGCCAAAGCCGAATTCGCGTGACACGAACGCAGAAAGCATATACCCATCGCCCTCCGACTTGGGCAGAAGTGGCACTTGTCCTTTTGGCCCAACCCATTGTTTGGAGGACAGTAGATACTGCGCGAAGACAGACTCATCTTGACCAATAATCATCAAGGGCCTGACTGATGATGACACTCGTATGCTTGTTTTTGCTTCAACATCTCGCGCTGCCTCTTCTCCCTTTTGATTCTTGATATGCAATTCTTCCAATAGTCAACGTGAAACTCAACCCGAGTCTCATCAGATATAATATCATAGTAATGATGTCCGAAATCTGTGTCTAAGGTCTTGATCGTAGCAGCTTCACTGAGTGGAAGCTGAATCCAACGCCGACAACGTGGCTCAAGCACGGTAAGGTAGTTCTTGCAGAATGCATTTCGATGTGCGACAACATCTTCACGTTCATGGCCATCGACGTAGAAGCTCTTCCTTCTCGTATCATACTTGAATCCGAGTAATCGCATCCAGCGCCATGCTGTTGTGAAGCTCATGTTTTTAAGTCTATGTGCGCGAAGGAAAGCGCAATATCATCCTCATCTTGATCGACATCGACAGGATTGCTAGTAGGATTAATGGCTGTAGTACTTGTACTCAATGTTGACGTTTCTGCAGTATCTTCGTCTACTACCGATTCACGTTTCCACAACGCAGCCAGCCTTGGGATTACAGACGAATGAACGAATTGATAGACTGCTTCAATTGAAAGATGTGACAAGTTCTCGACGCCAAATGCAACAATCTGCTCCTTTGCGCATGGAAACACTTCGAGAACTCGAGGAAGAGGTCGTTTCCACACTGAACAGACAAGTTTGGGTTTGGGAAGCATTCAAAATTACGGAACACAATGTTCCAATTTGCGATGGTTTTATAGAAGGTTGCTTGCGTCATACCAACAGTGTTCAATACCTTACAAGATTCAGTGCAACAGTCTTGCCACGTCCATTCATTCATTTTGCAAGAGCCAATCGGTACGCATAACAAAGAAACGTCGCCCTTTGCCTGACAGCGCATATCTCAGCTTTGGTACACACGTTGTCGATATCTCTACCTTGCACAACATTCCTCCAATTATTTTCTTCCTCATGAACGCTTTGAAGCAGTACAATCCTTCTCTGAAGTGCTTCCATTGGAGTTTCAGAATCGAAATCAGTATCATTCCCATCCTCGCAATTCGTTGTCCCATGTTTCTTTGGTGGTTTGAACACTCGGTATGCCTCTGGGCTACATGGCCAGTAACTTGAGCTAGAAGCATCAGCAGCAATCATTACAGCGGCCGCACCAGTATCTCCTATCCTTGCTCGTTTGCTCGGTGATTGCTCAACAATGTCTCGATCCTTCCTCCCGTTGTAGCCTCCGTGTTGACAGGTGTAGTTATCATTGTGTCGAGAGCGGGTCTTGATCTTGTGCTTGGAATGACTAGCACATTTGCGGCTGCTTCCATTACTTTTTCGTTCCATGCACTGTTAAGTGGACATGGGTACCGTATCTGCCTTGATTTCTCTGTGAAGTAGTAATAGAATGTGTTCTTGTATGTGACTCTGAACACTCCTGTTGTGTTTGATCCATCAAATCGGTGCATCAATTCTCCGAAAGAAGCCGACTTGGACATCCCTGTATTGAACCTTCTTACATCAATGACGCCAAGGGACGCATTGACATCAAATCTCCTAAAGCTTCAGCCCAAGTTGATGCAGGAAGCCAGCAATTTGACAATCTCGGACCATACGTGATGTCTGTTCGAAGTAGCATGACGGCATCAGTCAAAATAGCATATTTACCTTTGTCAACCATTGTATCTATAGATTTATCACCAACAGTAGGTTCACTGAGTTACATAGGAAGGTGACTGCAGGAGGTAAATCTATAGATTAGAATGGAAATGTTGCAAACGACGGCTTGAAAATCTCATTGTGGAAGCCTTGCTTCCAACACGACAAAGTCCGCCCTCGTGACGTCATATTGGCAGTGAAATCGGTCTAGCGTAGAATTAATACTGGGACGTGCGCCCGGATTTTAGAACAGAAAACCAGCTGTACCAGTAGTCCAAATTGCAAATTATAGTACAACTAAAGCCCTGCACCTGGTATGTCGCCGGAATTACATTGCTAAATTCACACTATTACACAAGGGCTGGGTATGATACCAATAATCTCATTTTGCCTGCGTGCAGTACGCCAAATATGTTACCCTCGAATACTACCGGTAGGTTGTACCATACAAGTACTACTGGTATTCGTCATTACCGTGAACTTGGACATCGAGAAGAACGACCGTACTGAGTATAAGGCGGTGTGTATACAACAAAAATTCAGAACTTTCGATCCAGTTGCCAAGTTCCCAAGGGAATCTTGGGAATCAATTCGAAGTTGTTTTTTCGACCTGGTCCAGTGGCATGTATACAGCATTTATTGAACCTTGGTATCCAAGTTGAAAACTCCCAAGTTTCTCTTTAGGAAGACGAAGGTGAGTGCCACTCTAGAAGGCGGCGGATGCGCATGACGAGTAGTATCTTATAAATGATATCATGACTGCCACCGCAAGCAATGTGCAGATGCTGTCCCACGATGATGGCTTAGAGAACTCCTTAAGGGTTAGTAGCATTGTTGCCAATGTCACTGCCGTCCTTCTTGAACGTCAATCAAGGAAAGTTCAAGGACGCCGTCATCGAAAGCGTCGGTCTCGTCGCACAAGACATTTTCAAGTACGCAAGAGAAGGTCTGTAGAGGACATTCACAATGAACTTGGCCCTTTGTATTTTAGAAGGGCATATCGAATGAAATACAGCACCTTCAAGGCTCTTGCGGACGAGCTTCGTCCCCATATACTTCATGCATGTGGGAAAAAAGGAGGACCAAGAAGGTTTGTCCCAAATGGTCCAATATGTCCCGATGTCCGGCTAGCTTGTGCAATTCGATGGCTTTCTGGTGCATCATCATATGATCTTATGACGACGTACGGTATTGGTCATTCAGATACACTTCGAAGTTACTGGTTCGTTGTAGATGCTATCAATTCTCATCCGAACTTCAAGATTGAATACCCAACAGACCATGATGCTCAAAGACAGATTGCACGTGGTTTTCAAAACGTCTCCAGTGCCGGCTTCAATTGTTGTGCCCCCGGGGCCATAGATGGTATCCTAATATGGATTCATAAACCCTCCAAGAAAGACTGCATGGACGTTGGTTGTAGTGATGGTAAGTTCATGTGTACTCGGAAAAAAAAGTTTGGACTAAATTGCCAGGCAGTATGTGACGTTGATGGTAGGTTCCTTGACATTTCTATCATGTATCCTGGATCGACTTCGGATTGTCTTGCTTTCGAGGGCATGACCCTCTGTCAACAATTAGAGGATGGGCTTCTCGCTCCTGGTCTATGTATCTTTGGAGACAATGCATACTTGAATACGCCCTTCATGGCAACTCCATACTCGGGCACAACTGGTGGGACAAAGGACGCCTACAACTTTTATCATTCGCAGCTGCGAATACGAATTGAATGTGCCTTTGGAATTTTGACTAAACGATGGGCAATACTACGGAGCGCGATACCGGTGAACATCAGAAATTGAAAAGACAGTTGCATTGGTTGTGGCTCTAGCTAAGCTGCATAACTTCTGTATCAACGCACGCGACACCGACGTTTCTGCAAATACTGCACATGATGAGTGGTTATCTGAAATCAACGGTGCTGTCCCCTTGGTCCCAGTTGAAGGTTATGATCAGGGCTCCGAATCCCGCCTCAGCAGCCTCGTTCCACAACAATTATTACATGGCGGTGAGCATTTTGATGATATTGGACGATCAGGTATTCGTCGTCGAGATCGGTCATACCGACATGTACTGCTACCGAGAGAGCAACTACATTCGTACATTGCCTCTATTGGTATAACGAGACCCAGTGTTCAATCTGCTATTGACGTCTAATGAAATAAGCACTAGTAGATACTAATCATCACTAGAATCAACTTGCCGAATCTCGTCCTCCAATCGTGAAAGTTCAGAATTATAGAATTGAACCATGTGGCGACTACGGTGATCGTCGGCGCAGCTCAACTCCGCAATCTTCGTTCGATACGAACGGGCCTCATCAAGCAAAGAACGCATGACGATCGAAACGTCGTTTACGAGTATTTTCACGCTCTTGGTGTTGTCGATCAAGAGCACGATCACTCAGCAGATCTCGCTGACAATCAACAAGGTCTTGAATTGATTCAATCAATTTCTTCTTCTCCGTGCTCTGAGCGTGACTGTGGTTCCCGGAACTGCTTCCTCCGCTGGTGCTGGAGATGCTACTCCTGGCTGACATTGGAGTTTCTCCTCTTGTCGATGATTCCCGTCTCCTCCTTGTTCTGCTTCTACTAGTAGTACTTGATGACATCCTTCGTACCCTCGTTGACACAGCAGGTGCTGATGATGCATCAGCTGCGCTCGCGCGATTACTGAGCCGTTGCAGGCACGAGGTCAACAACTGTTGACTCTCAGCCACCTCCCAGTAGTAGAGGAGGTACGACGGCATTCCCGGTTTTAAGAATGCAGCACGAGAGTCGAGAGCTCTGGCTGGCCTGTGCGCGAGACTTCCGAAATGATCATCATTGCCTTCTTCATGGTCGTTGATGTCCATGTTGGCATTGTTGTCAACCACCTGTTCTTCTGCATCCATTCCACCACCGCCTTGACCGCTTGCTTCCCAGTTCTTGATAATTGTCATGAGCTTGCTTCTCATGCTTGTGAAGAGGTCCGCAATTCTGTCTGCAGTTGCTGCAGTAAGACCAGCAACGGCAGCATGACTGCAATCAATTTGAGACACGAAATCAGAATGGCAACTTGACGGAGGAGCTATTGGATTAAAGTCTGGACTATTCCAAAGCTCCGCAATACGCTCAAAGCAATTTGGCGGTCTGCAAACGAGGACGCAGGATACGCTTGGTTAGAATCATACTTTTGGTTTGTCAACAAGAATAGAACAATTGCATGTCACTTACCTTGTATCGGAATTACGAGCGTCCAGTTGAGCTCGCGTTAGGCAATTTCCTCTAGTAAGAAACAACGACTTGACGTCGTCAAGTGTCAGAGTCATGATGACTCTCAAGTATGGAATGCAACCGCGCCAATAACCTCCTACACCAGCACCCTCCACTGTTACCAACTGTTGCCGTTCCCGCTGCATTTGGAGGGTTATTTCCCTTAGGCGCAGAACTTCAAAACGAAGAAATTGAACATCCTTTGATGCAGACACTGGGTTTTCTTGAAGCCACTCAATCATTTGATTGCGTGTCCAGTTGCTTGGTCTTGGTCCTGGTCTCGTATTGTTGTCGATCGCTGCTCGACGTCGGACTTCTTTCGCAAGGTCTGAATTCTTCGGTGGGCGGAGCGCGTTTTTAGGAAGGCGTGACCACGGTTCCTGTTCAAGAGAAAAAAGGGGTTCGTCATCGTGGTCAAGACCAGCTTGACCAATTGACAAAACATACAACATCGATTTGTCATTACCAGACTCCACGTATACCTTTTTGCACTCGCTGCTGCTGTGTGGTGTTGAAACATATTCGGGCACCATGGTGGCTACCTCCTCAACACTTTCAGGACTATCATCAGCATGAATGCTGATGCCTCCATCATCAGGTGGTTGACCAACATTCTCTGGTGTGGTGGTGTTGCTGTTGCTCATACTGGTGGTTGATTGAAGTGTGTCATCAAGGGTCATCTGGCATATTGCAAGATATGGAGCGAATATGGAGGCAGTCCATGTGAGTACGAACGAAGAACAAGTGCGCGCAATGCGCAACCTGGATGCAAACTTGGCAAAAAATCCGTGGTCAACTTGGACGTCAAAGTTGACCACGAATGAATCATGGGAAATCAGAAATCCAAGTTGATTCACGAATATGGGAATCTATTTTGGTTTTCGGAGGAGAGATTCCGTTGGAAACTTGGCAACTTGGATGCATGTTTGGAAATTTTTTGCTGTATACACACTGCCTAAGTACAAGTACCCGACTGAAGCCACTACAGCTGTACTGTAGTCACTACAGTACAGATGCGAGATGCGATACGTGGTCTACTGTCTACAAGTACTGGAGTGTTTTCGTAGTATGTACCAGGTACCAGGTACCAGGTACTGTACCACAATCCTGGGATACGGTATACTCCAGTACGGTGTACGGTGCACGGTGCACGGTAGACGGTAGTACCAATGTGACCATCGTCAATGTTTACTGGAGTACTGGAGTCGTCCGAGTATCAGTCTTGCAATGCGACTTGCGACAGTAAGACATACTGGAGTACTCCAGTACTCCGTACGCTCCATCGTTTTAGAAAAAGGTAGACAGTATACAGCACAACGTACGCACACCCGTGAATGCGCGTTTTACGATTATGAGAGAATAAGCCTCACAGCCTTAGTTGTCCTTTTATACGTGCCACTACTAGACTATTCGTTGCTTGCTGCACTTTAAGTTTATCAGACCCACAGAGCCTCTCATGATCTTTTGAGATCACGCGCGTAGGATTCAATTGCAAAATGAGATTGGAACAGGAAAACAACCGTCATCGGCAAACGGAATCACGCCGGACGATTCATTTTGTCAGCCATGATCATGGAGGTATAAAACAGCCACCAGTCCCGCCCGATCCGTCCTCACCACGACACCACGACGCAAGGACTTCGACATTCGCGTGTTTGTCGATTCCGATCATGGCTGCTGGTGCGGGATACCAGCAAACTCGACAATCGCAAACAGGGTTCCTAATCTACCTTGTTCACATGTCATCAATCACTTGGCATGCCAAGAAGTAGGCAACAATTGAAACCAGCTAGTGTCTTTGGGGCCAAGTTTGCTGCAATAAAACATTGCATGGAGGCTTTGAGCGGACTCTGCTACAAGTTACATATGATAGGAGTGCCAATGGATGGCCTGTTGCTTATCTATGGCAACAATATGTCTGTCATACATAATACGCAGCGCCCGGAGTCGACGCTGAAGACAAAGCAAGTCTAATTCAGTGAGCTATCATGCTGTGCGTGAAGCTGTTGCTATGGGAGAATGCACCACTTCACGTATTCTGACGCATAATAACCCCGTTGTCGGTACAATGATTATCCCCGGTGGTCAGAAACAAGATAACCTGGTTGGTCTAATTCTATAAGACATAACAAATTAAATGTGATGCTCCCCTGCCACAGTTGTTTTTGCTTTACGACAGTTTATCCAGAGTTCCTTGTCTATCCAGCATCAGGATGACGGCTAAATATCAGTGTTATGATCTATGTCGACCTAAATGCTTGTGCACACTTCCCCAATTAGTTCAATGGGATTGAGAAAAGGTGGACAGTATACAGCAGCCACACTGTACACACACCCGAAAGTGTGCATTTTACAGCTACGACAGAATACTAAGCCTCACAACCTTAGTTGTTCTTTTTATATGTGCCCCTATTTATTGCTTGCAGTACTTAACTGACTGTCCAAAAAAGATGCGCAGTTGCTTTCTTCTGGAAATTCACCAAAACGTCATGTCATTTGAATACTTGAGCTAAATGAGAGCTATCCATGACTGTGTTATCTGATTGCTAAACTAGGCTGATGGCCTGGAATGCTCATTTCTAGCATTATTTGTCATCACAACTGGTGTTTGTTGTTGTGCAGCTTATATCTCATCTCCACGGATTGTCCTGACCTTCCTTGAAGCTGAACAACCACCTCTTCCTTTGTCAACAAAGAAGACTATTCTGATGTTGTTGGAGATAAGATCTTTTGTTTCAAGAAGAATGCTTTTGATGGTCAAACCTAACATTCCAAATCAAACATTATCATACAGAGCGTAACAGCTGTGGCACGTGACTTCAAGGTGGATTGCCAAACAAAAAGGACAGTGTGGGAGCGCATTGTGCTTGCAAATTATCACAATCCATCCTCACCGCAGACGAGTACAAATACCGGTCGTAAGCAGCTTTACAATAATGATGAAGAGGATGAAACAATAAAACAAGTCCCACAATTGCAGCAGAGAAAGGCAATTCAGACTTTGGCTGCAGGAGTATTGCCCTTGGGGTTATCAAAGTCAATGCTCTTCAGGATGAAAGGAGACAAGCTATTAGATATGGCAGTTATGCTGGCTAACAAGTGTTGACTGATGAACACAAATTGCAGCCGTTTGCATGTCATTGCGCTCGCATATCACCTGATTGGGCACTGACAATGTGTATGCTATGACACAATTCAAATCAATGAAAATGCTTTTCATCAGCAAGAAGCTGTAATGCAATTTGAAATTGTGATGAAAGAAGTACCTCTGAACTGCATGATGACAAACATTAAGGGTTTGTTGATAATAATGAAGTTCCAAGCACCAGACGAGGACGGGTTGTAAGTCAGTGCATTGGTGGTGAAATGATAGAGAAAAGGGTCATGGTGCAAGCAGTGAGGTGACCATTTTGACTTTTTGGTTCACCATACTGTCTGCAGAGAACAGGCATTTCTTGTCAAAGGAGGCAGGTGTTCATGTACTAATTAAAAGTGTTTCACAGAAGTTAGACGTACTAGTAGGTGCTAACTATCCTGTAGGAGGTGAATCTTTACTCCAGTTTTTTGTAGGCTGTTGATGGTAACTCATTGCCCTCGGAGTTCTCCATTGCAAGTTTGTTGTACTCCTTTGTTGCATTGGATTTCACCTTCAAAATATATGCCGTGTGTACGGAAATGTGACAAAGGTGAAGTGAGGAGGATGCAATCTTGGTCCATGACCTCCTCATCATCAACTTGTAGCTTCAATAATCCAAAAAGCGGGATCTGTGCTCTGCTGCTCCCCGTTCCCCAATGATGGATCTGATTAGAATGCAAGGAAGTGATGTCAAGCCGTACCTTGTACCTTGTACCAATCATCATGGTCTCCCCATTTTACTGCCTTGCTGGAGAACTGTATCACTGTAGGAAGTACTCCAGTACATGAAAAGGTCAGTACGCAGTACTGATTCTGGTACGGCTTGACGTCATTTCCTTGCATTCGAATGCGAAACCGTCAACTGCGGTAGGTACCGCTAGAGCAAAACGTCGACATCTGCAGATGTGTTGATGACGTGTCGGACGTATTCGGGACCACCTACTGTACCGTATCTACTGTAGTGCTATGTGATCAGCAGCATGTCACGCTAATGTATACTACTAATGTATACGCCTATGGTGTATGGTGTGTGTGCTTGTGGTCGTCCGCCAATACCCCGGTACGAGTAGCATGAACGAGCCACTTGACGATATCGTGTCACCAACGACTATCGTCGTGTCACAACTCACAAGGTGAGATCCTATCTGGGTTGAAATCAAAAGCGAACTACGCTCTATTGCTACTTCACAAAGGCAATGAACAGCGTTCCATTTCATCGTAACTTTTTTCTAAACTTCCTTCCAAGATTTGTACAGTTTTTCAAGTTTCCAGCAGCTGCTAACTACTTGCGGCAGGAAAGCGTCCACGACTCGAGGACTGAATCTACATTTGCATTTGCCTCAGTGCCCCCACGACTTCATCCGTAGTTGTGGGTATTGAGCGAGTCAGAGGTATTCCCAGAATGAAATCAGGCAGGAATTCCTTTGTATTCCCGATAGATCCACGTTTTGGTTTGTAGTAGGGTCGGAAGGAATTTATGGATGAGAAACCAGAAAGCAAGGGCGAGGCTGCATGGCACGATTTGGTAACTTCCTTTTCTGGTGTAGAAGGAACCACGTCAATAAATTGGCCCCATGGGGAGCATGGCTCTTCACTCTCCTCCATCGCCACGGGTGACCCAAAGCACTGGAGAACTTCCTGATCATCGGTAACCTCGTGAACGTCTGGCATCTCGGCGAGACAAAAACTGGACGTCAGCCGACGCCTTAACTGGGATGCTTGGCTGAAGTCTCGACAGCAGCTCGTTCTAGGCAGTGATCCCGAGGACGTCGAATGTATCGAATCGAGTCGCGGTGATTGCGGGAGCGGCGTTTCCTCGAAGGAAACCATTCTGGTTTCATTCATCGTAGACGTTTGACTCCCATAGGAGGGATCGTCAAAAACTGTTCTGCGTTTTGATATCTTCGGCATCGAGGTGCTTGTCTTTGGCTATGAAGTCTGTTTGTATATATTCCACCAATAATTGTGGACACCAAGTTCTCCAGAATGGGTCTTCTACTGCGAAATGAGACCAATGTTTTCCTGTTCGCATTGATTGATGCCATGTATAGTACGGTAGTTCGCAGTTTTGTGATGCCCGTGGCTTGACGCCATTTTTCTTTTGAGTTTCTTCTGATGCCTTGTGATCAGTCACGACTATGTTACCGAACGTTTTGGTGTCATCCTGAATGACGTTGTGAGCACGTACTATTGGAAAAATAAGAGTGGAGGGCAATAGGTAGCTGTCAATGACGGCGGCGATTTGAATCAGGCATAGAAAAAACGACACCAACCAAGCGGAAACGCCTTCATACCTGATCAACGCGCGAAATGGTCGTATGTCACATGTGCTGGATGTCCTACTGAATTTTTTTGAGGACGGAAAGAGGCAGGGCCATATTCAAGCCCCTTCTTGACGAGCAGAAATGGTACTGTAGTACCAGGTAGTAGTAGTACTAGCTACTAGCTACTACTAGTAATATGCAAAGAACTCAAAACTCTCACGTCTCACGTTCTTTGACGTTTGAAGGGAGTCCACCGGTAGGCAGTATTCTGTCAAACTCCGAGTCCCTCGTTGTACCGTATCGTGAATAGAACTCCCGTTCTGTACAAACATTCTACCGGTAGAATCATGCTGGAGTACACCGCACGTCACGAAGATGTCGAATGTCCATGTCAGAACAATCCTGATTGTTACCATCAACAAAGCAATCAGATGAGCTTTTGGAGAGTGCTTCACAACAAGGAACAGTTCTTTGTTCCTCAACATCCAACATCATCAATGGGCAGTAACATGCAATCATGCAGGAACTGTTGCACTATCATCGCTTCACTTCAAACAACTCGCCCTGTCACATTCTTCGAATTCATTTGGAGCAGTAGCAGTCAGAATGATGAACAAAGTGTTTTTCCTTGATGCTTTGTGAAAAGTGACATACATGGTGTATGTTGGAGATAACACACATTATTTCACCAAGATAAGTCTCATGATTAACGAGATTCAAGCATTCTCAACTTTTGTTGCAAAGAATGTGCTTTCCAAATATCTCATTCTCAACTCCTCAACACAATGTTGAGGTCAATTAAGTTTTGTTGAGTACCCTTTCCCTGCTGTAATGAGGATTCTTTAGAGTCTGAAAAGGAAGTTGGGGGAGGTCAGTTTTGAAGCCCGGCAAGACTGGTTTTTCTCTGTGTGGTAACAAGGCCTCATTGGAAGGAAGGACAAATATGCCCATAGGCCAAAAACCGCAAGCACTGAACTTGTCCTGGTTGTGTCACAAGATATCATGTTCTTTGTCAGATGTCCTCAGTTGTTGTATCTGAAATGTGAAGGGAAAGATGCCGCAACTCTCTGTTGCGGTGAGAGATGTACAACAATGCTTTCTCCCAACAAAACAATTTTTTCTTCAGTTGCTTAAGGATGTTGAAATACTTTACATCTTCTGAATGGTGGTTGATATAAAAGAAAATGAGCATCCTTCTTCTAGCCCATTCTCTGTTGACAAGATGATGCATCCTCCGCTAGCTAGCTACTAGTACTACATGTAGTATTCTTGTCAAGAAGAGTTCAAGAGGAACGACTACTAGTTGCTGTCACCCTCAGCAAGTTCATGCCTACATGATGAGACAGGGTGAAGGATTTAAGGGAGTGAATTTATTGTTGTGTGGCTGGTGTCTCCTTGTGAAATTATTCATTGTGTTTTTTCTTGTAATGAGTGTATGATGGCTGATGGGTGCCCACCATCAAAATTACTCGCTCCTTTGTACATCATGACAGGTCTTGCTGGATGGGGGACATCTAAGTGCAGATGAATTAAAAATCAGTTGTTCTCATGTGCATACAGCATTTGTCTAGTGGACAAGGTAGCAAGAAAACTAGTATTGTTTGTAGTTTGTTTGTCCCAGGCAGATGATCATGGACAAGTTTAAAATGTGATTTTGTTGCCTACTAGCACAGCCACCACCACATCAGTTGATGTACCAGTTCCTTGCGGGTAATTCTTCAAAAACTTGAATGGAGAGTATACCCTTCCAACTGCAATGAACCAGGCAGATGAACATGGACAAGTTTAAAATGTCATTTTGTTGCCTAGTAGCACAGCCACCACCACATCAGTTGATGTACCAGTTCCTTGCGGGTAATTCTTCAAAAACTTGAATGAAGAGTATACCCTTCGAACTGCTGCAATGAACCGTCACGGCATATTTCTCACGACTTACCATATGGTGTCCACTATAGTACATACGCACCGTGCTGTTTGGCAGTGTGTCTACAATACAGTACAGCCCGGCGCACATGATCTTTCGGAAACAATTCTAAACATCCTCTGCTGATTAAGTGCAACAGTGTTCAGTATGACTCATCATGGTGTTACTTGTTTATTCTCAATTTCTGTTCTCATGCAGCACTAATCACTACATCACCCTTGAAAGCCAATTCATTGCTGCATACCGGTATTGTGTACACAAATTTCTGGTGTGCTGTAGCAATATCAATAGTCGGATTTTCTCCCTGCCAACACTTTACATGTAGGGAATCTTGAAATGTGACACTCAGACACTCAAAGTAATCTTCTCTTTTTCCCCGACAACTGCCCAAGCATCTATGGCATTTGGGAAAGATAAAGTCCTGTTGGTGTTGCACTGCATGCCAGACCCCTTCATAAATTGCAATAAGCTCATCATCAAAAGCCTTAACAATCACACATATTTGTTGATGAAGTACTACTACTAAAGAAAATTATGGCCACAACAGAGTCTTGATGATGATGAAGTTCCACGCAGATGTTGGCTTGGAATTCAAAGGATTGGCAATGAAGTTATTGAGAACAAGATCATGGTGACATGGTGCGCATTTATCATTTTGACGCTGAGTACAGTAGTATGGCTGGTCTACGACACCATCGGTTTTTTTTAGAAGAGGTGAGAGGCGACGCAGATGACCAAACATGATCTACCGGTAGTAGTAAATATATGCAGGGGTGTCCTATTTAAGGCGGGCGCCTTAATTTTGGGGCCAATCGCCTTTTTGAAGCCTTGAAAAAGCGCCTTAAATAAGGTCCTGTAGATTCTACGCTACAAACATACCATCGCGTAGAATTGTACGTGTAAGTTTGTACGGAGCACTCTCGTAGCATAGTACGACAGTACTCCAGTAGATTATAAACAACATACAGTAAAAACATGGATACAGTACCATATTGTACAGTACTCCAGTATATCCGTAGCCAGTAGCCAGATGCTTAATTTGGACTTGGAACTCAACTGTTGCAGTGAAAAAAGCTGAAACAATTGAAGTTACATCCATGATTGTTCATGGTGAGCTGTGAGGTCTGTTGGCAGTTTCATTTTCTTGATGGACTGAAGTGGGGATGAGCGTTGCAGCTGCACTGTACAGTCATAAACCTTAACTCTAAATCCCCAAAACCCTAACCCCTAACCCCAACCGCCTTACACCGCCTTTTTGAAGGTCCAAAAAAGCGCCTATATTAACTAATTAAGGCGCTGCTAGGCGCGCCGGCCCGGTCGCCTTAAATAGGACACCCCTGAATATATGTGATTTTTCAGTAATAATGAAATAAATTTGTGGTGTAATCCTACTACTGTAGTAAAAAATGAAGTTGTGTACAGCGTACAGTGTACACAACTTCATTATTGCGAGCAAGTGGATGAAAAATACGTCATATTTCATATATATTGAACTCTGGAGTACAATGTACTCGTAGTTTCCAAATAGAACCAACTCCGGAGTACTCTACTACCGGTTCTAGACTCTTAAGGACAGAGGCACCATGGCAACATTACTAGGCTCCCAAACAAGGACACCCTTATCTTTAAAAATCATCCCACCCGTCGAACTCATCGTCGAGGGATAGCTTTTTCACATCTGCTTTCTTCACTTTACTTGATGTCACAACCGCCTTCTTCATGATTAATTTGCCTCCACTCGACGTTGACGTGGCCTTCTTACTATTCATGCCAATTGATGCGAACACGTCCTCCTCCTCGTTGTCATCCAGGCCCAAGTCGTCGTCATCATCATCCCATCCCCCACTTGCACCCAATGTTTCGCCCCCGATGCTGATAGAAGAAAATTTTGGCGTGGCTGGTTTTGCGACGGGAGTGCTTCGCACTTGTGTTGGAGGAACAACTGGTCGTGGGGGTGGGGGCGTTGGAGCGGCAGCAGACGTACTGCTGTACCACCCGGATAGACCACCCAAATAGCTGCCACTACTAGGAGCCGCCACCGCCGCCACCGATGCGGATGCGGATGGTTGAGCTGCTGCCGACGGCAGAACTGGCATTTGACTCGCCACAGACGAGACTGCACCACTAACTTCTCCGACTGATCTCTCCTTGTGTGCGGCTTTCAACTTTCCCAGGAACTCTTCAATCACTTCAAACGCCGCGGAACGTACGTCACCGACGCCATCCAACACAAGTGGCATGCATCCTGGCAACACCTTGGTTGCCAACTCGTCCAGTGTGAAGTATTCTTGACATAGGGTGGTCGATCGCAAACTCGCTAAACGGCAGGGGGGATGAGGATCCTTGGAGGCTCGCGCAAATGCGGGGAGTAATAACTTCTGTCGTGCCACTTCGCTGAGATGGGGTGCAAGCTGCGGAATCATGATCATGGTATGCGCTCGAATTCCAGGCGAGGTGTCACTTTGGAGTCGCACCAGGTATCGACTCAATTTCTCAACGTTAGGGGGGTATAGGTGAGAAACCAAGACGAAGGTTGCTTTGAGGGTTAGTTCTCGGAGGGCATCGCTGGAATCGGCAAATCCAGAACAGAGCGGTTCGAAGACTAGTGTATTCAAATCCTGTTTGGACAGATGCGAGGCAAATAGCGGAGTCTTGCCCAAGAGTGAGCCACGAACACCTCGATCTTTAACAGAAAACAAGAGCTGCATTAGAGGCGAGAGAGCCTTTGCGATATCATCCTTCTCCAAAATATTTTCCGATATATAGAAAAGGGGCGTCAGCATGGCCAAAACTTCTCGACGGTATAAGTCCTGGGACAACATCGCCTCAGAGGAACAGATAGTCTTAATGGTACTCTGGATCAGTGGAAGAACCTTGAATTGCGCGACTGACGGATCCATAGTTTCCATATTGAGAGACTGCCAAAATCTTAACTTTTGATCAACCGGTTGAATCGGTATCTCCATCAGCTCTTGTAGCAACTTGGCGTATGGTGTTTCAAAGATAGGGCATTTGAGGAGTGGGCCCAATCGTGGTCTCATCTTGAGGGAAGGTGTCATGAGTCGTTGGGATGCCTTTTGGAGGGGACCAGGGATATCGCCATGGAAATAATCACTAATCAGAATTGCCAACGAATAGGCATCCATACAATGAACGGGATTTGTTGCCAGCGCCTCCCATTGTGCCTTGACCCGTTCCGGGCTGCGATAGGCTTGTGGAGTAACGAATGCCTCATATTGTCGAAAATGTTGTGAAGGACCACCACCTCCATCGGCAACGCCAATGGGCGTCACGATACCAAAATTCCATAACTTGACATCTCCACTGGGCGTAACCCAGAACGATTTGGGAGTGACTATTCCGTGTGCAAGTTGAGCACCAGTATGGACAAAGCACAAGGCTTGGACAATGCACTGCAAACCCCAGGCAAGTTGATCGGGATTTGGAGAATCCTCAATCAACCAATCTTGGAGAGGCTTGCAGGGTTCGGTAACAATAATGTAGGCTCCACTAGTAGCCATAGCCTGCGTGTTGGCTGGTTCTTCATTCGAGGGCGCGTCTGTATCCAAAGTCGCTAATACTTGCAAAATGTAAGGGTGGCGCAGTTTCTTCGCCATGACAAAGTGGTGATGAGCCACAAAGATCTGTTTCTCAGACGGATTTCCGCGAAAACCTTCCTTGGCGAGTTGAGGCTTCTGAGCTTGAAAAACTGTCACTTGCGCGCCATCAGACTTTTGACTGCCATCATGGACTGCCCAGCATCCATCGTCGTTTGGTTTCTTGTCTCCGATGGAATAGGGAAGGGAGGAAGCGGAGTTGCCCATCTACACAGAAGTGAATAAAAGCAATAACGGATAATAGGCCTCGAGACGGGGGACGGGAGGCAGCGGAGACCAGCAACACGAAGACGACTCACGGCGGCGTGTGTATCATAGACAAACAATGGACAACACTATCATGCGCATCCTTGGGGCCTCGGATGAGCGCGCACAGTACTTCTACTGTACCCGGTGTACGCCTTCACATATGCATACAATACAAATGCATATTTCCCGCCTCCCGCTACCAGGTACTCCAGTACCTGGTACCCTGGTACAGTACCGGTAGTACTACGTCATCGTGTCCTAATACGATGCATGCGTAATCCTATGATGCTACCAGTTAAAAATGGCTTTGAGCCCTTAAAAAAAATTGAGCCACTAAATGGTGTAATTTTCACGACCTCTACAAAAAAGGTGCTCAATATCATTCTAATTACCGCTTCACATACGGCAATGACGTTCCTTGCCATGTGCACCTACTTTCCTTTGCAGTGCAAAACAGGCATTTTGGAAGCCGCGGTTTTGCTGAACGCACTGGATGTTGGTACCTCGGAGATTTTGCACATCTCAAATTTTCCACCATTGAGCCGGGCCACCAATTTTATGTAGACATTCCATGCAGTATTTTTTTTAATCATTGCGAGAAATATAGATAGCTGCTTAACTGTAGTTCCCACGCCATGTACTTCACGTGATGAATTATATTAGGTTTTGGCGTGTTACCAAATTGCGACGTAGAATCAGCGTAGCAGTACAAAGAAATTGGATGACGACGATGATGAGATTATGTTGAATGGGGTAAAAAAACTCAACGGACAAATATTGAAAAATATTCAGGTATATATATAAACGAGTAAATTGCTTAGAGCCATTAAACCGAGAACGACGCTTCTAAAAGCATCAATATCTTCATGAATTCTTTGTCCAGTATAGAAATGATTCAACCATGATGAAGCATAAAGCATGATCGACATGTGTGGCACTTGAAGTTGATTGCATTGCGTCAGATTTTCATTGAGAACTTTTTAGTCCAACATGGTGTTTTTTAATGACTCAAAGCCATTTTTAACTGGTACCTTTCCAACACTCTGACCTGCAACCTGCAACCTGCAACCTGCAACTCGTGTCTGTTATCGCTATGAACATATATGATATGAGTACCAGGGTACTGCACACTGTGTATATATGTATCGGTTTGACAACGCTACTGGTACAAGGTATGTACTACCAGGTACACCAGGTACGAGTATAGTAAGCGTCTATCATACAAGGTGCGAACTCCTCGAACAATGACCGAAATTCAAAAATCATAGTCGTGGTATGGTACAAGTAGACGGTACATGTACTCCAGTGGCATTTCAGGCGAATAGAAGATTTTTAGGTGTCCTTTTCTTTTTTTAGTTTCGAGTTTGTTCTCCGTCGTAGTTGTCCAGTTGTCCAGTTTCCAGATTGTCCATGAGACGATGCAGAGAGAGAAGAAAAACGTCTGCCATTTGCCCATATTTCTCGAAGTGACTGCTACACCAACTATGCATACGTACCTGTACTGGTAAAACCCTTGCTCAAGAAACCCAGTAATTTGCTCAATATACAGTATCAAGGTCACCAATTGTACAGCTATTTTCAAATTCACATGCCTGCCATCCTCACTTCCCATCTTCCCATGCAGTATTTGTTACACTCAGATTTTTGTTATGGTTAATATTTCAATCTTGTTAACTCTGCCATGTGCTATTCAATATGATACATCTCCCAACTGTATTGCTAATCGACTGCTGTAGTCATAATTTTGCTTCTGCAAGCAGGCAGGGTGGCATTTTCCTCATTAACATTTCTTTATTCAAGATGCCACTGAGTATGCTCAGCTAACTCCAAAATTCAGGTGTGCATGAAACAACAGTGCTGCATATGCAGCATACACGGTGGCATACTGTTGTTGGTCATTGGCAACCCCGTCACATACAACTTTGTTGGAACCCAATTGACCAAGGATGCCTTCATGATTGGTGGGATAAAATTCGTGTCATATGGGTCAAATGCAAATAGGCTGAGGTAATGCAATTATAACAAGCATTTTGGGTAGCAGTTGTTGTTGTCATCCTCAGGTTGCACTTCCTTGTTGCTCTTACTCCCACACATCATTATCTGCGTTACATTATTCCCATCCAAAGTGATGCATGTAATTGCTAGATGCTTTTGGATGGATGCACTGGCAGACTGCAGGCTGTACTATGCTAGCACAATGATTATATGACTCTTGCATTGTATTTGGTATTGCATCCAGCGCCAAGCAAGTGCTGCTGGCTATAAGATGATGCCATGTAAGGTTGCATACTATTCTGGAATCCTTGAGGTCAGCAAGACATTCCCAGGACACCATGGAAACATCCCTCCACTCAATGCAAAGGAGCTGCTGTCAAGCATGCTTGTTGGATTTGTGATGAGTAGCAGAGACGGGAATTTCTGAAAATATCAAACCCATGGGTACCCACGTAAAGCTACGCTCACGGAAGTACCAGCCCAAACCCACCCAGAACCCATACGATCTACCAAGACCTACCCAAACCCACCCAAACCCAGTAGTTAGTACTGGAGTATATGTTTCTACTACTACCGGTAGCAAACATCTACTGTCATTTTTTGCTATGATTTGCCGGCCCACCCAGACCCACCCATGAAGTCCTGAGCTCACCCAAAACCCACCCTTAACCCAATGGGTTTGGGTGGGCCGTGGGTTTGGGTGGGCTGGGTTTGAAATTCCCGTCTCTGATGAGTAGCCTTGTAGTAGCTACATGTCAGTCTTGTCAGCATCATGTTGACACTTTTGATGGCCCACAATTCCAGGTTCCTGCTAAGGACAGATACTAATTGCCCTCAAAATCACCTTGTGCATACATGTTCTGGGCAAAGATGCTTGTTGATATGAGTTTCACAAACATTCTTAATTTGTGAGGTTGAGTGTCAAGTATCAGACTCTGGCTGGCCTTTCTCTTCATCATGCCATTGGAGGATGCTTACATTTCTAAGGGAGTGTCCTCCATACAAGAAACTTTGATCCAAATTTCTTCTTTCAACAGAGTTCCAAGGGCGCATAACTAGATGATTTTAAGTTTGATTGTCTCCTCCCCCCGAGTGTTTTCCATGCAAGAAACTTGGATTGAAGTGTCCAAGTTTTGAGCTCCCAAGTTTCAAATAGTTGATCGAAGGTGAGTACCACTGATGTTCAGCATTTTTTGCAACAATCTTGTCTTACACATCTTGAAGATCACCACGCTTATATCTGAGAAAACTCGGATGTGAAGGCTAGTGTCATATGCGGACAAAATGGAGCACATCCGATGCCGATAGACCTACCACCTCAAGGCAGGTGCATCTTGACTCTTGACATGAATATTTAGCAATTCACATGTCGCGTTGACGACTGAGCAACTCGACGAGGCAATGCCGACATCGATCAGACAGTGCCGAGCGAAAATGAGAGTGAACAACGATTCCGACCTAGTAACCGCCGGAAAGAGGCAAAAGATAGTAAAGAACAAGACTAGTCCTTACGTCTGCTTTGTTTCTACTAGCAGGCTATTAGTGGACCTTGCCACTGCAATCGTCGTCTGTTCCAACACCAAACCTAAAAAGGCCCATGTTAAGGGCATCAAAGCTCCCTCGGGGAGAGCTTCTTTTTCTTTGGCCGCGAAGCGAAGACCATCCTTACATTGTTTGGGGGCCATTGATCAGCCACCAATCCTCCTGTGAAGGAGTTACCGACTCGTCATGCAGGAGGATGCACGTCACTCACTGCATTTCCCACCGAATTACCAACATATGACCGCCAATTTGCACCTTCAACTAGTCACCAATTCACATTCAATTACATTAGGGAATTTCTGTAGCTATCAAAGGACATAGGATGCTGCAGCCCTTTTCAATGCTTACAATCGTGTCCAAATTCCGTCACACCAGCACTTTTCAGCTCACAACCGCGTCCGAATTCCGACCATTGCTCCACTTGTTCCCGTCACTTGTTGTGGCACAAATTATGGGAGCTGACAAGCTTTGGAGCGGATTTTCCTTTGTTGCGATATTCGAGGCTGATCGATTGCAAGACTTGAGACTGGTCCTTGTGCAAACGAATCATAAATTGGCGAGAGCAAGAGCACCAGGACCGTCTTGACAAAATGCTTGAAGTCAAGGTATCAAGAGAGTCGAGATGTCTAAACTACTGCCGGCAAGGTTTGGGAAGGCATTGTCAAGGCTCCTGTACATTGTCTTTCTCTGCGGTGGTGATTCCCAAAGGAACAGAACTTAATGACAAGAGTTGATTGTAAGTCCGGACAAAGTTAGGTTTTGTTGATGCCCAATCTAGAGTACTTGTTGTTGTTTGCGAAAGGAACAAGTCAGGATGAATGGTCAAAACTGTAGCAACTCATTAGGATATCAAACTTTGATACATTGACTTCTTGGACAGAAAGTTGAGGCGGACTTGGACATCCAAGTCTGCCTCAGATGAGTCCTGCCAAAAGGTTGATTGAGGTTGAGTTACAAAGGAACTGGCAATGAGCCCTTGGAAACTTGGGAACTTCGATCAAAAACTTCAGTTATGGACACTCCCTCCTAAGACCTTGGCATTCAAAGTGTTAGGGGTTATTGTGGTGCACCTGCAATCCTCTCATATCCATGGACAGTCCTCTGATCATTTTTAAGGATCTGGTGTGGTGGGGGCAAGCACCATTTTTCATCATCGCAAACTTTGTAGTATGCCAGGGGCTCCCCTCCAAGCAAGCAGCAAAGATACATGTTTCTTACTAGTATGGCTTTCATCGTCCTTGGCCAGCCAGCCCCCCTTGGTATCAATTGTTGGGAGGTTGACCAGTTGGGCATAGTAGTTCAATTAAAATTCTTGGAGTTTCCTGATAGATGTGATCAATTCAAGAGTTATAGCAGCAGTCAGAACTTACTTGATCCTTAGACCTCGTCAGCCAGAATGTTGCAAGATTAGCTGAGGTTGTTTTCAGCATTCAATCTAATGGACATGATGCTGAGGTTTGGAACATGAGCTGCATTAAGATGGTCATTGACAAGGGTGGTTGCACCTGGGCATCAAGAAATGATGCTGCACATGTTGTCATACACAATGGTTCATTGCAGTACAATGAGTACCAGTGTTGATGGGCTGCAATGTTCCTTTTACAGAGTGTGCTGCATGTGACTTGTGGTGTTTACTGACATCTGATAGTACCTGGTCCCTAATGTACTATAATTGTGTTCTTGAGTGATAGATGACTCAGTCAGCTGGAATAACATATCAGCTAACTTCGCGTGATGCGAGGAAGTGACATCGCAACCCCTGGCCTGTACCAGTCTCTATCGGTCGATTATATGGCCCATGTTCCCATGTTCCATCGCCCACTTCCTTAGTACGCCAAATTACGATGTTGACTACTAATCTATGTTTTATTTTAGTTTATCAGACGCAGCACCGAGCCAAGAGGGCGAAAGCATGCTATCAGGTACCAATGTAATAGTAATAACCATGCAGCATGACCACGTTGTATTCTGCTCACGGAAAATCGCCTATTGTACTACCTGTGTACAAGTACACAAAGTACCGAAGGATCAAGCATACTGACATACCAGGGTGACATGCGTGGCCAGTGGCTGTGGCCTGGTGGCGCTAATCGGGCACTAATTAGACTACCAAATGAGCACAAGACAACCCAACTGTACCCCGGTTGTGTTTAGTAT
>JAKSYS010000538.1:0-43251 GCA_022925895.1 Fragilaria crotonensis | reverse complement strand
AAGATAACTCCATGGCCTACGATAGGCTCCCTGTGTCTGCACGCCTTAATATCGACGCCGACTTTTGGCAACACACAATTTTCTAGTTTAGAGTTTCGCAAGTACAGTCTGTCCGCAGTCCGTAATTGCGTACAGTAAATAGGAAGTTGTCGCGTACCCCAAGCATCATGACCATGACCGAAGGAACGGCTCCCACGCCTCCTTCGGCTCTCCCCGTCGATTTGACTCCATCGCACACGATGTATGGATTCGAGACTGACACCTGGGTAGATCAACCCATTCCCGAAGCCCCGACTGGTTTTCCCGCCAAGAACGTTATCGTAGGAACGCCAACGCGCAGGCCTATCGGCAGTACGGACACCCAACCAACTGGAATCGATACATTCATCTTGGATTGTTTGTGTTCGAAGATTGTTTCGAATGCGACAAAGTTTGGGCAGCTGTTAACACGGATCCTCTCATGGTCCATAGAGCAATCTGGTATAACTTCATGAGTCACGTTGATCGTGATCTCCAGGTTCCAGTCAAGTTAAACGATTGGGCAACCAACATCTCTCAACCGTATCTAGCGGTCCATGACCCAACGACATTGCACGAAACCGATACCACTGCTTACTCTTGGAAAGAGATGCGATTTTTCAAACAGCAAGAGGAAATGGAGATTGACGATGCCCAAGCTTGGATCCCAGTTTCAGGACGCCGTCGATCAAAGAGCCCACCAAATCAGCAGTCCATTATTAACGTGAATACGAGCAATGTTGTCGGTGCCTTTGCTCCTGGTTTTAATCTTCCCCCAGAAGAATTACCAAGGAACTATCGACCCATGGAAAACAAACTGCCGGAACAACGAGGACAACTCCCATTGATCCAAAAGAACAAAGACGTGATCGAAAGGAAAGGGGAAAAAGCTGACCAGCTCAACAAAACGATGAGAGAGAATAAGAAGCAGGATTCTCAGCAACTTCCACTTGGTCGAAATGTGACGGATAACGAAGTTGAACAGGAAACCCAACACGTATTTGGTAACAACCGACATGATCTAAATGAAAAGGAGAGTACGACGCCATGGAACAATACAACCACCCAAACAGCACCACATCCAAACATTCCGACAAACGATGGTACCCATCGAGTCACGATCAAATGGTTCCCACCGGAGGATTTGGCAGTATACGAAAGCGACAAAAAATAAAATGAATGAAGCAATCTACAACTTAGTGAGTGATATTCTCCCGAACAATACGGAATGCTGTACCGGTGGGAAAGCGAAGATTTGATGATGTCAAATTCGGTGCAAAATCTAACAGCTATCGGGTTACGAGACTATATATCTCCGAAAGTTACAATGATACCAGAGCGATCTCAGATGATATTTGGAGTCCGCTTTGGCTTTAAGAACAATCCGTCCATGTGGAAGAATTCTGAAATGATGAAGGAAAAGTTTACAACAAAACAACTTGATGTCACAATTTCAAACTCTGCGAGCTCAAGTGGTAAAATGGTTACAGCGGGATATATCCTGCTCAAAGCTCCGAACACCACTCATAAACTCTGGTACAACAAGTATTTAAGGAGTTTACTGCCGGATCATGCTCCATTTTTGACGTCATTCGACAGAAAAAGTGCCCTATGGATCAGCTAATTCCACATCTCACGATCCAATGCGGGGAGAAACATGTCACACCGTTGTGCCAAGCACTTCTTCCGATCATGACGGGACGAGGTATCGCTCTGTTCTTACCAAGATACGCACTAGGCACAATGAGCAACGAACAGGTTCGGAAACATTTTCAGTTCCATGACAGGTGGGCAAAGTCATTGCAAGCGATCACACTTTCTCCACAAGTCACTCATCTTGATCAAGTTCGCACTGAATACCATGAAGACGGATCAACAACAAAACGATCTACACGAGAATGGATAGCATCTCTTAAAGAAAAGGACGGAACCACTTCAGCTTTATGCGATGCAGTTAACGGGACAAATGACAACAAGGCATATTTGGTGACCTGAGTCATTATTTTAAACGCGCACAATATCAATGGCAGCAATACAAATCAAGGCTCCGAGTCATCGAGAAGCAAGGTTCAGAGACAATTTACCAGGTCTTCCCGACGTAATAGTCATTCAGACGGAGATCCAAGCAAATGTGCAATTCCTGGAACAAATGTCGATGGCGACAACATGGCACCGAGAACCAGAAGGACAACCAAGGTCAGATTCAACGTCGCCAAGCAACAATTCCAATCACAACAAGCCCCAAACAGTCTCACAGAACACCAGTCTGAACTCACATCTCCAACGCACAAAACAAGCATGGCCAACTCCATCTGAGGCGTCCAACAACCGTAGCGATCAGTCCACTGGAACAACTAACCAACGCAACAACCATGAGCAAAACAATCCGTACCTCGGGTCGGAGGCAAGTTCTGCCACAAGTATGGAAGAGGAAAGAAGCACAACCTCAACACGATCAATGACAGTTGTCTCTCGAATGAATAGCACGGACTCTAGATTCCATGAACTCGAACAGTTAATCAAACGACAACAACAGGAGTCGAAAACATCAGGGAAGATATCATCGGACCGCTTGAACAATCTTGAACGGCAATTCACAAGAATAGAGGAGTTGGATACCAAAATGTCGGCAGTCCAGACGCAACTAGAACATTCAAATGTGAAGCTGGAACAATCGGCAAAGAGCAAAAGATCTTATCAGATAATTTGGAGGTACTTTCCAAGGAAACATCCCACCAATTTTCAGACATGAACGACAAGATACTTCTCACAATGGAAAGCCAACAAGACATGTCATACACGATGTTGGACATGAGGAAACAATTCGAACAATTATCTCAGTTTATGACAGCCATGGCGGACAAAATGGAAATAGCAATGACACGACAACACATCGACGGCACGAAGTATTCAAACCCTGGAAATTTGGAAAATCCTAGGGCAAACAAAAGAAGCCAACATAGTGGCGGGTCGAGCGTGCATTCTGGATCGACGAAATCGAAGACATCTCAGGACTCATCCCAAGACACGAGCGTTTACAGATCTCCTGAGAAAAAGAAACAGCATACAAGATCCAAACACCGAATCGGCGATGACGAACACAACAACTGCATAATTGCGGATAAGATAGATAAGGACAAGATTAAACCAATAGAGGGCCTTGCATACCAAGAAGAGAAGGGTGAAGGATTCGCAATTCATGGAATCGGTGGTGAAGACCTTCTTGAGGATATGTCTGAGTCGTCGGACGTCTGCTTAAACCTTGAAGATGCTTTCGAGGAACTACAACACGCTAATACCCTACACCAGGCTAGCGGACAACATCATATTGGGAACCTTGCATCCCGCGAAGCCCCAACCGATCTGGACGATCAATACACAAGACCCTCGATCCAGACGGTGGCAAACCTGATTAATGGCGACACAGCATCATAATCAGCAGCGTACAGAGGAGGTGATGCGGACACGAGGAGAGACTACCGCGAACGAGGAAATGAACAGCCTAGATACTACCACGATTCCATTTGGTCAATCATGCAATGGCGGAATGTCCAACAGAACAAGAGGCCGCTATATGTCACAAGGACAAGACAGGCATCCACCACTGCCACATCTGTCATCAGTTTTAATGCTCCCGAGACATCGCCCTGGACGAATCAAAGCAAGAAAGCAAACAGACCCACAGGCTACACAATCATTCGGTGATGCGGTTGTGTATAAAGACCCACGTTCGTTAAGGATATTCTTTCAGAATGTAAAGGATTGACGTATTCCTCCGGATTGGAGGACTACAAATACTACATGTCCCAGATGGCGGCATTCAGGTCGACTGTTTTGGATTGGCTGAGACAAACACCGCGTGGCAACAATACCATCTCCAAATGGAATACACAGCGAGTGTTAGAGACAGTTTAGATTGGGGAAAACAGTCTTTGGGTACCCAATAACGGAGGTGGATCGATGTTCGTAGCGAATCTTTTCAGGCAGGGGATGTCTCACCACTATCCGAGGAAAACACACAACGACAGTTCAAGGTCCAGGAATCTGCGACCCTACAGGACTGGGCAGATGGAGTGGAATCACCATCGAAGGTAAAGGCGGATCCACTCTTTCGTTACTCACTGTCTACAGAGTATGCGAGGATCAGTAAGGCAGGCGCCACTAGGGAGTGCATTGGTAAGGGAACATGAGTACTACCGGAGACAAGGTGAAGTTTCTCCCAGCCCCGACAGAGGATACTATCAGATCTCCGACAGACAATCATGAAGCTCCAGAATGCAGGGCACTCGATTTTGGTAATGATGGACGCAAACGGAACCATCTATCAGGATAAGCACTTGCAGGAATTTATTGGATCCTGCGATTTGTCTGACTTACACAGCACTCACCCTGCCCCATCCACATTTATTGGTTCAGCGAATCGACGGATCGATTATATACTGGGTGTCCAAAAGTTGTATCCTCTGTAATGCGCCAAGGCAGTCTTGCTTATATAGAGGGCCCACAATCAGATCACCGAGGTCTCTATGTCGATCTAAGACTGGAAGAAATCCTAGGGATACGGTTGATAGTCCAATGGATACACCGAATATGAGATCGTTGTACAGTGGAAATCCAGAAATGGTTGCTACGTATCTATCGGGAGTCCGGAAATACTACGAGACTCACAATATGGAATCTCGGATCCAAGAGTTACATGCACGTCATCAGGAAATGACAACGCCACAACTCCGCAAACTCTTATGTGCGTGGGACAACGACCAAGGCCGCGCGATGATGCATGCCGAAAAGGTTCTCCACATCCAACCGAAAACATATAAATGGTCGCCGAAACTACGCAATACGGGGGTGATAATGCGATACTGGAAACTCCGACTGCGCGAACTCCTACATGGGGCAGATTACCAAGAAACCTTTCAAAGATGGGAAACGAAGATTCAAGAATTTGACTCGTCCTTTCGACTTCCCGAGTTTGGTCAGGCATTGGATGTGAACACGGTCAGAAAGCGTCTCAACGAGGCATCTAAACAACTGCGCATCGTTCAGAAACATTCATTGTCTCACCGCCAACAGAGTTTTCAAGATCTGTTAGACACATACGACGCTGACACTAATCACCACACGAAACATGAATCCATGCGAAAGGCCAAAATCGTACGACGAACACTCTCAGTGAATCAAATCGAAATATGTTTTCACATATCAAAAACTTGATTAAACCGGGAATACTCTCCACTCACAAAGTTGAAAATTCCTCGCGAGAAAGAAGCCAGCAAGGTAACTCAGCCCGGCGATGTGCACACGGTATTGGAGGAGACCTCCCGCGGACATAATGTGGGACACCATCATCTCTCGCGAGGAAATCGAAGCCCACCTTGTCAAGTTCAATAGAGACGCATTCAGAGCTGCAGCTTCTTCACCTTGCGGCAATGGCACGATCCATGACGCGTTAACATTCACCAGTTTGTCTCCTGCAGCCGAGGATCTCCTACGGGGGATAGTACCATCTTCATGGCATGGAGACGACATGCTATTGAAAGAGTTTCTCGCGTCGTTCACCATTCCCAACTCGGTACAAGACGCTGATCCAATCCCCATTACCATCTCCAGTGAGGATTTCAAGAAAGGAATCCTAAGTTGGAAGGAATCTACCACTACGTCCCCATCTGGACGACACCTCGGTCACTATAAAGCGTTGGTACAGGATCCGATCCTGCTCGACAGTATGGCCAAATTCTTGAACATTGTTGTGACACGCGGGATATCTATTCCCAGATGGCAAAAGCAGTGAACGTCATGATCGAAAAGATAAGGGAGATCCCAAAATCAATCGTCTACGTATCATTCATCTGTTCGAGGCAGACTATAACTTGTTCCTGAAACTCACTTGGGATCGCGACTGGTACGGAGAGCAGTGCAGATGAATCTACTCAACTCGGGCCAACACGGTTCAACTCCAGGAAAACGACAATGGAACCTATCATGTTGACCCAACTAACGGCCGACATGAGTAGACTTTTGAAGACCAACTACGCTCGATTCGATAATGACGCGTCTGCGTGTTTCGATCGTATCATAGTAGCCCTGGGAATGTTGGCCGCCCGACGATGCGGCATGCCGATCAATGCTGTAAGGTCTCACGCCCAATCGTTGGAACTTATGCGCTATATGGTTAAAACTGTGTATGGAGTGTCGGAGAATTCCTATACAGGTACTCCATTTGCTCCTCTTTTGGTACGGGGCAAGGCAGCGGAGCATCCTGCTGTTTGGCTCACGTTGGTAGTCATTCTTCTGAATACGCTGGAGCGAGTCAGTCCCCTCCGAATGAGCTTCCGATCATCGGACGGCGTCAATACGCATTCGAGATTGGTGGATGCATTTGTGGACGACACTGCCCTCGGATTCACGGACAACGGAAGTATGTCCTTTGAAGATCTCGTAACAAGCCTTGAAGATCTAGCACAAACATGGGAGAAACTATTGCACTACTCCGGAGGTTCTCTAAATCTTTCAAAATGCTCGTGGTTTGTCATGTATTGGGATTGGAGGTCAGGACGTCCCATTCTTCGAGAGCAAACGATAGATCCCCTCGCAACAGTCAGATTGAGCCAAGGACAAGATCCGCACCGAGTTGTAATTCGCCGACAATCACTCAATCAAGCAACACGAATACTTGAGTTTACCAAACCCGATCGGCGATTTTTCCCACCACGTTTCCATACTGAAGAAAAAGGCCGACGAGTACGCATCCCGGATACAGACACCACGGTTGACGTCGAGCGACATAAGAGTTTTCGTACGAACAACCTATGAGCCAGCAATGCGATACTCGCTTCCAGCGTTAGCGATCGATGAGGAGGAGTTGGAACAGATACAAACAAGGATATTGCCGGCAATTGTACAAAAGCTAGGGATGAATAGGAATCTACCAACAGCAGTCCGCCACGGGCCGCTTTCCATGGGAGGATTGGGACTGATGGATCTTCGCACCGAGTGTGGAATTGAGATGGTGAAGTACTTTCGCCATCATATCTACCGTCGTACGGAAGTGGGAGAACTTTTGGTCATACTTGAAGACGCTTCAGTTGGAAGCGGGTATTTTGTCCCATCTTCTGGAGCATCCAACAATCGTTTTGGATTACCTGACGCCAACGTGGATCCTTTCTCTCCGCCAATTTCTGTCGAATCACAACATGGCGATCCATGTTACGGATGTACTACAAGTTGATCTAAAGGGAAGCAGGATACGGCAATCATGGATCCTGATCGGCTATCCCGATACTCTCGTGTTCAACAAAGGGATATAAATTTGGTTCGCCTATACCTGCAATGTTTCAAGCTGTCTGACTTGTGTTGCTCCACGACCACAGAAAGATCTCCCAACATCTCCTAGGGGTGACAGGCCTCCACATTTCGAAACCATACCTGGGTGGCCTCGCCAGAGCGACCGTCCGCCCACCAACGACGACTATGGCGACGTTATATCTCGTCAAATTATTTACGATATGGAGACTTATGGAAGAGGAGACCGATAGACAATCTGCAAGAAATCAAGCAGAATATCCGGCCGCGGGAAGAGCCCGCTGATCTTTTCACTAATAGTACGGACAGCATCCAAATGGAAACGCTACCCCCCTTATCAACGACGGTTACTCAGTTCAGTCCGACTATGTGTATCTGAAGCAGAAGTATGGGAAGCCAGCCGCTCGAAAAAGAATCTCACGATTGCTAGCGACGGCGGTTTGAAAGATGCTAGGGGTACATTCGGGTGGACACTGAGCACTTCAGAGAATATCATCCTGTACGAAGGATCGGGACCAGTCGACGGGCCCAGAGATGTTGCTAATTCGACTCGATGCGAGATTGCTGGATTGGCTGCTCCACTCCTGTTACTGTCGTTGCTCGTTCACCAGTGGGGCACAAAGATTCAGGGGGAAGCTACGGTGGGTGTGTGACAGTAAAGCAGCAATTTCGAACGTCGAGAAGCATACTTCAGCCCATAAGCCCAGGTGGAAACAACCCACAAACTCAGATCTCCTTGCCCAGATAAGATCGTATCGAACTTCTCTACGCTCTCAGCTTCTACCAACATGGGTAAAAGGTCATCAAAGTACAAAAAATCCAAGCAAGGATGTCATCCGAAACAACCGCGCGGACGAACTAGCTACCGAATATCGCAATGGTACCACAAGACGACAGTCCAGAGAAATCACGGTCCATATTCCAGAGTCGAGAGTCTCCATTTGGATTCAAGGCATTCAGCAAGTAGGACAGGTGGAGGAGTGTATCCGCTTCCACATCAACGGCTATCATTTGCGTCAACATTTACAAGCTCGTCACAAGTGGACCGACGACGAGTGGAATACGATTGATATTCAACTACTGAGCCAGTTCTGCCGGTCGCTGACCCCATCTAAGCACACTGCACAAGTCAAGTTCATGAACAACCAGAGACACACTGGACTACGGAGGTACCAAGTGGCGAAGATAAAAGACCCAACCATGAGATTGTGTCCATGCTGTTTTCGGGTGGAGGAAGATGACGACCACGTTCTCCAATGTATTGAAAATCCAGGACGAGAGACAGCCCTTGGTCTGTTTAGACGAGCGATAGACACTGCGAGTCTGCTCCCACCCGTCAAGGCGCTCAAGCATATGTTGTTAAACTGGCTGGAAAACAAGGACCAGCATTTGGATATGACGGAGTATCCGAGTCTCCATCAATCTTCGATCGTGAAGGCGGTGGCACAACAGTCACGGATTGGATGGTCTGCAGCCATGCGAGGGTTCTTCACAGTCGAGTGGCGATACCTAGCATCCCTACCAGCAGGTGATACGGAGGAAATAATCCAGGCAAAGGGTCTCCAGACTATGCGGAAAATCATTCGAGCAACCCACGAATTCAGTATGTCGATGTGGAAAGCACGGAACCAAAAACTACATGGCCATGACTCGCAGGGTATGCGAGGATTGCGTTGTCCAGAATTATTTGAGATCACTCATCTTCACAACCATCCTGAACTCGTAAGCGCGGGCGACCGACATTTCTGTGAACGTCCACTGGGAGATTTACTTCGTGCAAGTCATTCAGTAAGGAGGAGGTGGTTACTGTACATGCGAAACGCTCGAGCACGGTACGAACACGACGGTAAAACCCAAACTGCGATTACGGAATTCTTCAAGAGACTATAATCGTGGAACATTTTAGTAAGGGGCCGCGACACTGTACTAGTACAGTGACGCCACTCCGGGGTACACACTTCAATCTTGACAAAGGTTGGAGACGGTGCTAACCCAATAATTAGTTTATATTTATTTATTTTTGGCAACAAGATACCGTCAACATGGCAGGCTTCGGGCCATTGCATCTGTCGATCATCGGCCGGATCAACAGATCTCGCTCTATATAAATGGCACTCCTGTCACCAGTCAATACGATGAATGCATTCGTTTCCACGTTAATGGATATCACCTCCGTCAATATGTTCAACAACGCCATCGGTGGAATAACGGTACCTGGGATATGATTGATTTTCACACCTTTGGGCAACATTTCAAACGACCTGACCAAATCATCGAGGACAGCATTTCAAATTCGTGCATGACCAATTACCTTGGCGAACGACGATTTCGAGAGGCCCCAGTGAAAGATATGTCATTGAAACTTTGTCCTGCTGTAAAACAGCGGATGAAACGCTCAACATTTCCTCCGATGCCGAGATAATCCATCCTTTTTGTCGAGCATTGACCAGTTACGGTCTGATATATTGACTGCTGATGTTCACCCGGTACGTTATCTTTTGGCGGATGGTTTTTGTCACTTCAACAAGCGGATACTCCATATTCTCCGCCGATATCGCAGTTCTCATCCCATTTCCACGATCTATTACCCGCGGCGCTGGAGGCCCAAACACAAATAGGCTGGGAAAGCTCTATGAAAGTACTTTGCGAAGCACTGGGAATACTGGCACAATACGATATGCATCGCAAGACTCGGGATGCACGACGAGGAGCGATGCGCATGAAGCAGATAATTACTGCTTTGAGTGCACATACTCGACGGCTCTGGTTATCGCGGAATGAGGTACTGCATTCCCAGCATGACGTGACTCTGGTTAACATTCGATCTACTGAAGCAGCGGAGATTACGTATTATCATAGTCGGCCGCATCTTCTTCGCACAGGTGACCAACATTACTGTCGTAGACCCCTGTCTAAGATCTTGGCCGGTACTCCCGCTACAAGGCGTCGGTGGCTACGCAAGGCGAAGCAATCATCAGCTGAATTAACGAAAGACGGTACGGCACAGACACTGATCACAAATTTTTTTCCGGAGTGGTTAGGGTTTAGGTTAACAATATTTTCTCGCGGGCGACCGCTGGAAATGGGTACACAAGTGCGACCTGCCGGCCATTATATGGTGACAACCCAAATAATTAGTTCACGTTTTACATTTTCGTCCATGCACTAGACCTGCCTGACTCATGCAAAACGCCAGTAATTGCTTCTCCATTGCCTCTGCTTGGGTGCATTGCCTGTCTTCCTGCACAAGGCTGTAAAGTTCATTGAATCGTGCAATTCCCTCATGACTCCACCCACCGTATTTGCAGTGCCCACTTTTTGTTCGTGTGTATGCTCCTCGCTGTCTAGGTTTCGCTTTCTTCTTTCGTTGTCCTTGCTCTGAATCAGAATCTTCGGCCTCATCAGCAACAGGAGGCAAGGATTTCCACTCATCAATATAATTTTCAAACATTAGTAACGCAAATGCCTCGTCACTTTTGTGACAATTCTGCCACGACCACCGGGCTCTCTTGCTTCGAAATCAACTGCCTTGTCTTGTGCTTTCCCAAGACCTCCTTCCGCACACGCATTCCAAGTATGTTCCAAAACCAATAGAAAGCTTGCAACTCGCGTTCCGTTGTGGCTCTTCTCAGCTTACAGAGCTCGTCCATTGTGAACAATTCCTCTCCAGTCAATTTAAACTTGGCAATGGTGTCTCGAACAATCTTTCCACCCGATTGCTCACAAGAACTTTGTTTGGTGTTCAAGGCTTCATTAAACACGCTCTCGTATAGCATCTGGAAATGACCACGCTGCTGTTCCGGCACATTCTCATGATCCATCACCAACCTGATTGCCTGTTGAAAACTCGCATCACTGTTTATAAACTTGATCTTCCTGAAGATATCGGATTTGACAAATATTCGTACACGGTCAGTGACATGTTTTGCCGATTTTTAATTGACTGCGATCGCAACATCCCGTGTATGTGGAGCGTTTCACCATCAAGTCCCAGAGTTGATGCGGCAGCACTTGTTGGTGCTTTGGCAACAATCGCAACCGTTGGGATTTTACTGGCTGTATGACCCGTAGTACACTCGTTGTCCCTACGCCCTTGGCCTTCGTGACTTCTCGTCGCTTGAAGTTGACAAATCCTCCTGATCACAATCCACCACTGCTTCTTCATTTTAATTGTCCACAAGAATGTCATCGTCATCATCTGATGATGAATGGTCAGCAGTATGGTAGCTAGTTTCATATTCCTCGTCATCATCAACATCGTCCCTATTGACATAGCGTGGTGGATCTGGTGAATGATTAGCAGCGGAGTTTTGCTCTTCTTCTTCCTCTTCCTTTACACGTGGTTTTGGATTATGTTTCGTACCCACTGTACGTACCAAAACAATTTCTGCCACCGATGATTTATCGTCATCCGATGTTGCTCTTCCTCTTCTTCAGGTGGTGCCGGGTTACGCCTTGTCACCACCCTACGTGCTACCGTCTTCTTCACAAGTTTTGCCACTTTTGCTGCCCTTACTCGATTTGTTGGTAGTATTTGTGCTTACCTGCGGGTTCTTGTTCTTTCTTCTTCTCGTCGGTATTAAGTGAATCAGCAGCAGCGGTTCGCTCATCAATTGGAGCCGCAGCAGTGGTTCCCTCATCATTCTGGTTGGTAGTAGTACTTACAACATTCTTCTTACTTTTCATTCGTCTTGTTTGTACCTTTTCGTTCGCCTTGTTCGTACCTTTTTCATTCGTCTTGTTTGTACCTTTTTCATTCGTCTTGTTCTTTGGATTCTGGTTCAGTTGCCTCCTTGCACTCTTCTGGAACTCCTCCTCAATCGCCGCCACTCTTGTCGCCTTCGCTTCTTTTTTACGGGTGCGAGGGGACTTGCGACGAGGAGGAATCATCATCTCCTCCGGTGGACCCTCGTCTTCCGAAGCTGTCTCCTCCGGTGGACCGTTGTCTTTCGTAGCTGGCGATGGACCCATGATGGATGTACACAAGAAGGAGAGTGGGAAGTGGTAGTCTTATCAAACTATTAAACTATTGTTGAACAGCAAATTCTATGCGATATGTTGCAAGGCTACTATTGCGTGCTTAGTATGTTTTTGCCTTGTTTGAATGAAGTCGTGCATTGTTGAACAATCTTGTGAACATATCTTTTTGAAATCGCATGTATTGACCCTTGTATAGTGATTATGTAATTAATCCACCTTAAACTTCTAGTTTGTTTATTGTCAGTTGATGTTTCATAATGTTTCGCGTGACAAGTTACTTCGACTAATTTGGGTACTAATCATACTATTCAAGTAACATGAGTTTTGGAATTGTTTCTGTAAATATGGTGCGTCCGTTACATTTTATATCATGTTAATCATTATAATGTTACATACGTTCTTCCATACGCCACAAATTTTTTCGCGATACAAAATAATATCACATTAGTACATATTAAATTTTTCTATCTACAATACTTTGGTATACTACTCTGCGTAATATACATCTTGATTGTTGTTTATCACATATCGGTCATGTGATAAACACACTCATTTTTTACGGCGTAGCTATTTGGTATGCACCGAGATACAATTGTCGACAACGAATCAACGAAATAATCATATGTGGGGCGATGAAATGGAAAATAAAGGAGACGGAATACTCAGAGTTTATTCGGCAAACGTCAACGGATTTACACTGGATCGCAGAGGAGGACAATTCGATACATATTGCACAACTTTACAAGAAGTACAGGCGGACATAGCGTGCGGACAAGAACACAACCTCGACTCCATGCAATCACCAGTTCGAAGTATAGTATTCGATACTACACGTAAGTACTGGCAACGGTCACGGATTAACTTCGCAAACACCCCCGTCGTCTTCAAGAATTTATATAAACCAGGCGGCACATTCATGATGACAATGGGAAACGCTACAGGCAGAATCAAGTCTACATCACAAGACAAATGGGGTCGATGGACAAGTCAAACATTTCAGGGAAGAGCAGGTGTTATATTTACAGTAATCTCAGCTTATCAAGTCGTTACAGATAGTCCAGGCAAAGGTTTGATGACAGCGGCATCTCAACAACAAAGTTTTCTCATCCAAGAACAAGATCCGGTGATCGCCCCAGAGAGGCTTTTCGGCGAGATTTGAAACGGTTTCTTCAGCAATGTCGCAGCGAACGTCATGAAATTCTCTTGGTCGGCGACTTCAATGAGCAAATCGGAGACGAACAAGACTCCATGCAAAAAATAGTAGACGACATTGGCTTAATTGATGTAATGAAGCACCGGCACGGAGGCAGACTTCCAGCAACTTACGCCCGCGGCCAGAGATGTTTGGATTACGCCCTCGCCACCCCGCATGTAATTAATGCAGTGGAAAAAGCAGGGTATGAAGCATTCAACGCAAGATACCAAACGGACCATCGAACGTATTTTGTGGATCTTTCGACAGACAAGTTGTTCGGAATTCAGATTCAACCATTATCAAAATACGAGCCACGAGTGTTGAAGGCAAACAATCTGAAACAGGTGACGGCATACATCAAAGCAAAACACAAGTATCTGGATGCACATAACGTCTTCGACAGGATGAAACGCTTAGAATTGCCAGGGAATAGACATCGATTTGCAGAAAGACTCGATAAAGATGTAGAAGCGGCGAGCCTTGCAGCTGAACAAACCATTCCTCACTTCGACAAACCATTCTGGTCAGTCGACTTAGCACAAGCTAGGAAAAAAAGTTCAAGTGGTGAATAAGTGCTTATCAATGGCGAGGACACGATTGGATAATTGGGAGGTCATACAGCACGAGTGGCAGGACGTTTTTCCATCCGAAGAGATGCCCAGAACCACACAAGCGTGTAAAGAATTACTCAAAGAATTGAAACGCCAAGTTCAAGAATTGGTCAAATCCAGTTACGAAGTAAGGGCAAGCGAAAGAAGAAAAAAGATCGACGAATTGACAGCATCGGCGGTTGCAAGTGATCAGGATCAAGCTACAAGGTTGCGACATCTACAAAAAAGCGGAAGCCCTCAACCAACTCTTCTCAAAGTTGCGACGATTACGACTGACTCATGAGCGACAAGGCGTTACACGTATCGAAATACCGACAGATTTGACGATGGATCCAAAAGAGTGCACCTCGTGGCAACAGATTGATATCCCAACTCAAGTTTTGCATCATCTTCGGACACGGAATCAGAAGCATTTCGGACAAGCGCAAGGGACTCCGTTCACTGTTCCACCGTTGAGTACAGACCTTGGATTCACAGGCCAGCGTTCGGCAGCGAAACAACTACTAACAGGAACTTACCAACACGATCCGGAAATGCAAAGCAATCTTCGACTGTTGTTAGATCATTTGAAACAATCAGCAGAAATAGCGACAATGGAACACATGGCCTCCATAACCGAGGGCGAGATGAAGAGTAAACTACAAGTATGGCGAGAATCCACTGCGACCTCACCATCAGGATTACATCTCGGGCATTACAAAGCATTGATAGCAAAGCATCAATATTCCAACATTCCAGAAGATGAAGATGAAGAACACAAAGCCAATCGGGAAGAACTTGACAAAATGCAGTCCGATTTGTTCCAACTTCATTTGCACTTGATAAACTACGCCCTGACTCGAGGATACTCCTATCGCCGGTGGCAGAAAGTGGCAAATAGTATACTGTTCAAAGAACCAGGGAACATTCGGATCCATCGTACCAGAGTTATCCATCTGTATGAAGCAGATTACAATCTAGCGATGGGATTAAAATGGCGATCAGCATTGTATCACGCAGAGAGTCTATCACTTCTAAACGATGGCCAATATGGATCGCGACCTCATCGGAATGCAATAGACCCAGTATTCATCGAAGAACTTCAGTTTGAGATTTCCGCTTAACAAGAAAAACATTGGTGCAGACGAATTACGATGCAGCCTCGTGCTACGACCGGATTGTTCCAAACTTGGCAATGGTTGCAAGTCAGACATTTGAGTGCCCCTTCAGTGACAGCGTCAAACGCGCGGACGCTAAAGCACGCAAGATATCACATCAGAACCGAAATGGGATTAGCAGAGAGAGCTACACGCATAGCAATACTCACCCAATATACGGAACAGGACAAGGAAGTGGTAATTCTCCTGCTATATGGTGTTTCTTGTCGAGTCTACTTTACGATTGCTATGACCAGAAAGCAGCAAAGGCAACTTACAAAAATCCAAGTACATCAGAAACAGTGGAACTCGGTATGGTCGGCTTCGTCGATGACTCAAACGGGCAAACCAACCTGTTCGATCATGAGGAAACGGAAAATGCACGCCATCAGATTATCACCCAGTTGGAAAATAACGCACAACTCTGGGCGGAACTGCTTGGGATTTCTGGAGGAGCATTAGAACCATCGAAGTGCTCGTATCACGTTATGGCTTGGCAATTCACGGTAACAGGAGCCCCTATCCTAATGACGGATTCGTCTCAGTTCAAAGGAGTCCGCGTAAAAGATCCCGCATCAGGAATCGATCAAGAACTCACGTACTTGTCTCCATATGCATCACACAAAACCTTGGGTCACTACAAAGATCCGGCGGGCACACAGCGCGAACAATATCGACAACTGAAATCCAAGAGCGATAATTCGGTCGAATTTTTGTATCAATGTTCATTGACCCCAGAAGAAGCATGGACGTTCTATTACGCGTGCTACTTACCAAGTATCGGTTATCCCCTCGCAAATTCACACTTCACGGCAGCTCAATTAAACAATATTCAACGGAAAGCGATGTCAATCATCATTGCGAAATGTGGATATAATCGGAACACAAAACGAGCTATCATATACGGTCCATTGGAATACGGCGGCGCTAATTTCAGGAGATTGTATGACCAACAAGGTATCGGACAAGTTCAATTATTCTTGAGGCATTGGCGCAACAAGACAACAGCAGGAAGGCTACTCCGATGTGCCGTAGCTTGGGCACAATACTGTGTTGGGACCTCACTACCGTTGATGGAAAATGTGTACGATAATCTCCCGCATCTGGAATCCAAATGGTTAAGTTCCCTGCGTGGATATTTGGCCTTTATCAAAGCAGGAATACAGTTGGACTACACGGGTGTTGCACCACTAGAGCGACGTCACGATGAATTCATTATGGATCGGATATTAGCATCAGGTCGATTCAGCGATAATGAAATCAGGCGAATCAATTATTGTCGATTATACCTGGGAGCGCTGACAATATCGGATTTGGCGACGACAGAGGGAACGCAGTTAGATCAAGCAAAACTCACGGGTCAAGAATCACTGTTCAGCAATCGTCCGAGGTGGATGAAGGTGCATCAAGAGTTACCATCTGCAGTATCATGGAAATTATGGAAAAAAAGCAAATGCGCTATGGAGCTATCCCGACGGCACATTGGTCCAACCCTTGGGGCCTTGGTTACTAACTACCACAGAAAGTCGGATATCTTACCCTGCTTACGTCTACAGATCGACATTATACGTGCGACGAATGGGAGGGGAATATGTCAAATGTCGGAAGCTTGAAGACACTCAACGAATGTATAGAGAAAGCAATCTCAATATCGAAGAGGGGGGAGATTCCGAATATGGCAGTACCCGTGGAAATTCAGCAGGCAGGAAGAATGCATCGATGGGAAATAATCAACAAGCTGTCTCGGAGTATCCAACCGCGACCGTTACCAGTGGCTACGTTTGACGACTACGTTCAACAGCTTGATGCATGGGAGGTCGATCTCCTGCGGCATACAGACTTATTTGTGGATCCGTATACAGCATGTTTAGAGTTACACCAAGGATTTGAAGCCGGGAGCGATGGTTCCGAGAAGTATGGCACCGACGGATCATTCGGATGGATGATTAGCACATCCCAAGGCGAACGAGTAGCGACGGGAATGGGACCATCAAGGGGATACGTAATGGACTCCTACCGAGCAGAATGCAGTGGCATGCTGTCAATTCTGCGATTTTTGTTGAGGCTGTCTGAATATACAAACATGATTGAACCATGGGACGGTACAATCGGGACAGATAGTCAAAGCATGCTTGACACAATATTCGGACGAGATCGGGACGGGGGCCCTGCGGCATCTGCCCCGACTGCACTTCCCAGGAATCTCACCCCCCTTGATCCTTTGATACCTGAATGGGATTTACTCGTTGAAATCCGATATGCTCTTACACATATGCCAGGAGTCAAACTGGTCTATGTTAAAGGCCACCAGGACAAGAAGAAGGCGTACAATAGACTTACTCTACGGGCGCAGTTAAACGTCGACGCTGATGATTTAGCGGGAGGTATCAAGATCAATATGGACGCGCACATCCATATGCACTCATGACACCGAATACAGGAGCATTTCTTGTTTATCCAGAGGAACAAAAACTTCGAAGTATGCGCAAGATATCCGACACCGGGCGACAATAGGACCATTGCGAGAATACATTCAAGCCAAGTATGGGTACACCGAAGCAACTATGGCTACGATTAACTGGCGGGCGCATGGAAAGGCGATGAAACAGATGATAAAGAAACGGATACACATCACAAAACTGGTACACGAGTGCTTACCCACTCTTGAACGCTTAAACAAGCAAGAAAGCAGAACACGAATGTGCCCAGGTTGTGGAACATGCCGGGAAACCAGGGACCATATCCTTAAGTGTACGGCCGCAAGTCGTCAGAATGGAGGGACAGTTTTCATCACATCATTGATGAGTTCCACGCTAAAGAAGAAACAAATCCATTACTTCGCAATTTATGGAACGAAACAATAAGAGACTGGATGGTCACAAATGAGGAAGTCGAGTTTCAAGCATCGCCAATTTTCTTTTCCACTGATGTTCGAGCGTTGATCACCCAGCAAAATTCGATCGGTTGGCGCCAAACGATCAACGGGAGGTTCAGTGCGGAATGGAGCCGGATTCAAGACGACCATTATGCAAGGTTGCGGTCCCAACGAGGCACACAGGACAGGCGCAGCGGTCACCGATGGCAAACTAAACTGATTTGTTTGATATGGAAGGAATGGCAAAAGCTATGGAAGATAAGGAACGAAGAGTTACACGGGAGCGACGCAGCAGACCGTGCCATGCGGAAAAGCGAGAGATTTCAGCGCAGCTGCGAGAAGTATATGGCAAGCGTCTCAATATGAACCGAGAGTCCGCGAACTATTACTTCGTGAAGAACACGAACATATGCATAAGCCACTATGGGTAACTCGGAATTGGCTAACGGTGAATGTACCAATTTTCAAAGAAAGCGCAAAACGAGCAAAGGAGAAAGCGATAGCAGGGGTGAGATCGATACGGTCTTATTTTGAACCCGTGCGGTAAATACCGTACAGCGAATTACTGATACTGGACGTGGTCCCACTCGGATCATATCTGGTCGTGCGAGTCGACCTTTTATACCACGAAAGAAGCGGCAGCACGTTAACTTAGATTTGAGGTTTTTTTTTTTTTTATTTGGTATGCACCGACCATGTGCTCGCCACCCTTGCCGTGTGTATTGAGAGTACTTAGAGTGATTTCTGTGCTCCTGAACTTTTTGGGTCAAGTCACATGGTATATGTTACCTATAAAATGTATGCATTAAAAAAATGTACTTAGAGTAAAGTACTCAGAGTAATTTTTAAGTCTTCAGTATGTGTCGTACACGCTGTACTACGTCGTTGCCATTCGCAAGTGTATGGCTTTCTATCACTCACAGTTTGTACACAACCTTTCAAATTGTGTTCTTTGAAGCACTTTGCAAGAAGTAGCTTATCACTGTCGGATCGTTCTCTTGTGTTGTTGTCGCATCCTTTCCTCCTGCCATACAGCGGAGAGTGGAGGTTGTTTCATCCATCACGCGCTCGTTGCACTGCCATACAGCAGTGAGAGGTTCTGAACAAGACATTTTCCTTTTCCTGCCATACAGCGGGAAGAGGAATACCATGTCGTCAATCGACGTGATAGTGATCTGATTGCGAAGTCGAAGAGAACATCGCCTTGCCAGGCATCAGTTTTGAGCATGGGATCATCGCCGCGGCTCTCGAACGACGAACAAGACGCCGCTGGAGATGGGGATACTTCGGTTCCAGAGGGACGTAGTCCACGTGAATATCTGCCGTCCCAAAATCAGGCGATGGCACTCTTGTCTAGGGCTCTGATCCCATCAAGCGAGAGGCATTTACTTTGCGCTTTCAGCAGAGTGTGAAGGAAGACAATCGGATTCTTGGTGAGCCCACAATATGCAACACTCCCACCAGATGGATTGCTGATGCTTTTGGATGCGACGAGCCTTTCCGTCTCCGTGAGATGGGTGACATGTTCCCTAGTCATGGAACTATGTCTGATTATCTCGAAGAATTTTACGTCATGGACGTCATTCTTAACCGGCACCTTCGCCCCAAAAGGAAAACCAGCAAGGAGTTTTCCCCGAATGGGAAGTCTGACAAGGATGACAACAACGATGATGATGATGATGATGATGATGATGATGATGATGATGATGATGATGATGATGATGATGATGATGATGATGATGATGATGATGATGATGATGATGATGATGATGATGATGATGATGATGATGATGATGATGATGATGATGATGATGATGATGATGATGATGATGATGATGATGATGATGATGATGATGATGATGATGATGATGATGATGATGATGATGATGATGATGATGATGATGATGATGATGATGATGATGATGATGATGATGATGATGATGATGATGATGATGATGATGATGATGATGATGACGTTAACATGGACGATGTCACTGACAATCCATATGGAGGCGACGACAATGATTGCTTGTTTGCAGGTAAGGGCGGTTATAAGAATAATAGTAAACTTCCCGTTGATCCGGAAAAAGTTGTAACGGTCGGGAGGTTCCGGAATTTCGTCTTATAGAGCACATATTGACCTACTGCAGCATTCTACGTAAATCCCGGTAGATCAGTGATCCTTTGCACAGTCGTAGAAGGTACTTTGTACTGGTAGTATTCCTGAGGATTCCTTCTTTGAGGTCTGAGTTCGTACGGAGTACTCTACTTGTCATGTAGCTTATGCGACAACAATAATTATAAACCGTGTAGATATTCTATGTTATCATACTGTTATAAGTACTCCAGTACAACATTTGTAGTAGGCATAAAAGTTTAAGTAACCATACATAATTTGTAATTAGTACCACGATAGGGCTTGGGAATGCAATACCTCCTTCGTTGAAGTGAGCACGTGTTGTGCTTATTATGAAAAACATTTGATGACATGGAAGCTTTCTTCTTCACGGATTTTTCTATGAAGAATTGTTAATTACTCCGAAGTTCGGCAATGGAATCTTAGCCATCGCCTCTTGAATAATATTGAAACTTACTGAATCAAACTGAAACTTGCTGAATCATACTGAAACTTACTTAGTCAAACTTAAACATACTTAATCAAACGGTAACGTACACTTCATGAAACTGAAACGTACATGGACATGGACTCCCCCACGAGGCTAATACCACTGACCACTACTGTATATTTTGTGTACAATACAATGATTGTACAGTACGTACAATCGAGGCACATTAGGAATTCACTGCGCGTACTGGCACATGGTGTACGTATGATGCAGTAGACATGCATGACTACTCTCGAATCACAACAAGACACAAGTCACACTCCTTTATTTGGACGAGGATCGTGTATCGTGTGTGCATTGTTGCCGTGAAGTTCGTTGCAACCACGTTTAAACGACACCAGCCATCAAACGCAGATTTCAACAGTATCACTTTCTCTTCATCAAGAACGCCACATTACACTGTGCCACACCAAACATCTCAGCAACATGGTTAATCGCATCTTCAATGCAGACAAAGTCTTGAGAATTGGGCTGCTTTGTGCTGGTTTTGATACCGGTCGTCAGCTGCGTGTAGAGGGAGCAACAAATGTGCGACGCTTCCAGTCATACTATGGCTCGTCAAACCTTGTCTGCTCTGTTATGTGGGAAGATTTGGTATCATCACAGGATATTAAACACCCAAGAAATGCCACATTTGACAAGTTTCTCATGGCTCTTTACTTCCTGAAGGAGTATCCATCGGAAGAGAAATTGGCTGGGATGTGGCACACGTGTGAAACGGGAGCTCGGAAGTGGGTATGGTTCTACGTGGAAAAGGTCCAAGCATTGAAAGCAAAAAAGGTAATAAGATGAGTGTGCTTGCTCTGGGTATTATCATGCTAGTGAACTCACTTGCCTCCTCGTCTTTAACAGATTGTGTAGCCAGAGGCATGGACATCAGAATCGTGCACAGAGATAATCCTTTACACTGTGGATGGAGTGCATTGTCGCATCAACGAACTTGTCCATCCTACACTAGCAAAGAATACCAAATTGTACTCACATAAGTTCAACCAAGCTGGATTAGATTATGAACTTGCCCTGTCAGTGCGAGACCTTGGTTTGGTTTGGATGAATGGCCCATTTGTTGGATCAAAACATGATGTCACAGTCTTTCGTGAACAGCTGAAAGGGATGACCCCTGTTGGTGCAAAGGGAATTGCTGACAAGGGCTATCGAGGGGAAAGGGGCATTTTGTGCACACCGAGTTCCTATGATAATGCAGAACTTCGAAAGTTCAAGGTGTGTGAAACTACGTCATGTGCTGCTTTGTTTGAACTGCTTCTTAACTGGCTGCAGCTCACAAATAATTGCTTTGAAAATAGACACGAGCACGTGCACGACATGAAACATTCAACGCAAGGATTAAAAGTTATTCCTGTCTTGACACAAGATTTCGCCATGGCATGGAGCGTCACAAACAATGCTTTGAAGCCGTATGTGTCATAGTCCAGTATCAATTGGAAAATGGTGCCCCTTTGTTCGACATCTAGTAATGTCAAGGCAAGAGCAACTGCAACAACGACAGTAATTCCTCCGCCATGCACTCATCAGATAGACTTGTTGTAGGGGTATTAAGGCAGCATCGTCAACAATTACTAGTACTCCATCATTCCTTATGATTGGATTTCCGCTTGAATGCTAGAGTGTACGAACTCATGTTGGTCGAGCACAGGAGATGTTTCTCGAATGTTGTCTGACTTGCTGTTGCAGCAAGATTGGCGTGCTTGTGACGTCAAGTGCCTCCGGCCACATGTTCTCATCGACACAAACTGCAACTCCTGAGCTAACAGAATAAGTCAATAAAAAGCTCCTCTATAGTATGGTTGTATTGCACTAGACATGCATTGACCTTGTCGACTGTTCCCAACTTTATAAATTCTGAAGTATAAATTCTCAAGTTGTCAAAGTGATAGAAGAGCATCTTGCAAAAATGCTACAAATTGACTTCATCTTCGTTTACATCTGCTGGTGATGGCCATACTGTAAATAAAGTTTTTGTAGACGCACTTCCTGGTGGATGTGTTTTCGAAACACCTCCAGAGGGTAAATCTGGTACTCTGTTCTTGTTCGATGCAGCTGCTGGGGAGCCATTGTCTCGTGCATTTTGGCAGAAACATCAGCCTTGAGAAGCCGTTCAGCATCTGAGCCATGCCACTGGGGCTCACCACGATGATTGAGAATTGGGGTTGGGAAGTGCTGTTTGTGATGCAATAGAGCTGCATATTCTGAGTCTGCTTGTCCACCCTGCGTGGCGTGGCGTTTTTGCATCGCTCGAAGTCTCGCAGGGAACTTCGTAAATCTGAAACCAGCAAACTCTTGCCGAGGAAGACAATACGTGTTCCAAATTTCCTCCATTTTTGCCTTGTTTGTAGTTGTGCACGGAATTTCGCCAGAAATGAGGAGTTCTTGAAGAATCTTCTGCGCCTTGCTGTTCCTCCAGGGATGAGTCTCTGGAGTGGATTCCATCTCGACCTGTTGTGTCCTTGATGCTCGGGTCGTTAGCTATCTGTTTGTGGGCTTTTGTTGGAAGCACTAGTTCTTTCAAACAACAACACCAGCCAGGTAGCTACTCCTCGTACAAAGTAACAGCACACATACTACTTGATCCTACATACGCCCACACAACCCGTGTGTATGAGAGGCTCCTTCCCATGGAATTGATTCCACGTTTCTGGAACCAGGCCTCAGAAGTCTTAAGATTGTGTTAGAAACACATACAATGCTGGTACAAATCCTTGAATCCGCAAGATGCATCCTTCCACCAAAGTGTGTGTCTCGAAGTGTGTCTGAACACGATTCGGTGGAACATATATTGTGTAGTGTCATGTCTACAATTCGCATGTACCATTACTTGCATACATAGTATTGTTTGGTGTCTGAATGTACAAGTCTACGATTGATTTCTACCGTTTGCGCCGGATTACTTGGCGCCCTTTGCAAACATGGAGATGCGAGTGATCCTCATAAAACTTCCTTGGCGGAATTTCCCAGCAACAAAGCAAAAATTTCGAGAACGCCAGAAAAAGCTAGAGGCATTCCACAAAGAGTTGAAACAGAACTTTTTACTGACATCGAAGCTTTTGGGGGGATTGATTCCGCTTCTCTTGCCTTCATCTGTGATAGAAAGCCTGGAGTCTACGGTGAGTCAGGATCCTCACTAAGAAAGCAGATCCAGAACAAGGTGGCATATTGGAAGCGGTACGATTGCAAACAATACCGAGCATTGCTCCTCCGCATAAAGCCCCAAGAAGAACAACAAGACGGTTTAGACACTTCGCAGGATTCCATATCCACCCCTCCATCAGAAACAACACCTTCACAGAGAGTCTATTCATCGCCTCCTCTTTTCCGGTCAACATCCAAGGACAAACTGATCCTGGAATCACTAAGAACACCAATGCTTTCTACCAGTGTTGCAGCTCCAAGTAGGGTATCGCAAAGTGCAAGCAAGAACGCCACCTACATTGAGCATTCTTTACAAACAGAAAACTATGGTGAGCGAAGCATTCTTTATACTGACTGCTGGACTGCTGGATTACTCACCTAACTTGCACCTGTTTTCATAATTGCAAATTCAAGTTGAAATCGACGTTGACTTAAGCTTCCCGGAACGAAACAGGGAAGTCTTTGTTTTTGCCTTCTCAGGAAAGAAGCACCAAGGAAAGCTTCATGATGGTATCTCCATCGGACTGGTTGCTGATGTACGAGATGTCACGAAAGGTCTTTACAAAGCCTTTATCTTGCCAAACCGTCCTGATGTATTCATCCAGTTTCCTGCACAATCTGCATCTTTTGCATTGGACCATCGTCTCGTATCTGAGAAGGAAGGAACCAATTCGTGTGACAAAGTGAAAGAAGCTCGTGATATCACTCGGAATGCAATTCAAAACTCTGAAAAGAGGAAATTGAAAAACTTCCTTTTGAAGTTCCCCGGGTACATGTCCCTTTCAAATACCATATACTCTCCGAAATCCAAAGACGGCGAGATCAAGCTGATCAGTGCTCCATATGAACTCCCTGTCATGATTGGCCAGATCCCATATTCTTCATTGCCATGTCGGATTTCCTGGAAGATTCATATTGTTGAAGCCACGGAGCGAATTGTCGATGAGGAAGATGATGAGGACAATACCTATGAAGATGATTTGATCAGAGCCATGGAAGGTATGCAAAGGTAACAATCTATAGCCTTGTTTTGATGCTCGATCTGATTCAATCTGCGTTCCCTTCTGGTGCTTCATCGTGAAGGAATGAATAAAGGCAGAAGTTCATGCGCCACAAAATTGTCGGAAGTGTGGATAGCCCAAGCCTCACCACCAACAGGTACACCATTCCTCGTTCATCCCCACATGGACACGCTATCGTCAGGAACGAACACTTTTCAAACAACTCGTCTGCCTCCGCTCAGGTTCTCCCTCGCATGGATAACAAGTCTCGCCTCCTACATTATTCACCCCAACAGTTCCCACAAAGGTCCGCCAATGCCGCAATCGCGGCTTCTTCCACTTTGGACAAGCACAACAATGATCATGGGCATTATACTCCTCCTCCGTTTACTCATTATTATGCCCAAAAGGAAACAGCACCAGTGACACACGGAAACAAGGACAACACTCGACAATTTCCTTCAGCTTCCACCAATCCTGTTATACCAATGGCTCCTTTTCCTGAGGGCGAGCACAACAATCCTGCTTATGGACAGTATACTCCTCAATTTACTCCTCCCTCTGCCAAAGACAAGGACGCAAGGAAAAAATCGATGCCCTTCCCTATTGATTTGCTAGTAGACACCCTCATGGACGAAGGACAAGAAGGACTGCCTCTCAAGTATCTTGATTCATCTTCCTCTTATCAAAACTCCATCATAGAGGAAGAGACCGAATGGACTTTCTCTAAGCCATCTTAGAGCATCAAACTTATAATCGCGCACTGGATTCATTGATCTCACAAATACAAATAGGAGCATCGTATTAATGGCTTTTGGACCATCCAAAATCCAAACCATTCAAGCATATCTTTCACGAGGGCCCTCCAACATGCAGCAGGCAATATGATGTTTCCCTCTTCGTTACTACTGTGGTGCTTGTTCATTCGAAACACCAGTAGAATGTAGCAATCATCTCTTTCATGATCACGAGGTTGCTCTTGGAATATGCATCGGCACATCCTTGTCTCCTGCATCATGTCATATTCTAAGTACACCTTAGAATGGCACAAATTTCGATGTACAAATGTACGCCGCCTTTTTTTCACCATGCGGAGTAATGTATCGTATAACGTACTCGAGTACAATAGATCCACTACCGTAAAAAATACTCGTACACCGGAACTCGGTAGCTAAACGAACTACGAGTACTGTAGTAGTTTGCGTAAAAATCACATTGCATTTGAGGAGATTTCACTACATGTACAGACCATTCGGGCCATTAGGACCGAAATCAATTTCTGGTTATGAGTCCATTTTTATATAAAAATTTACCCGTCTTTTACTGTTATTTCTTTAATCTACTTAGGGGTTCGATTGTTTTAGATCATGGTTTATTTTTTTATGCACTGTTTAATTTGGAGAAACTAACGGTCCTCCTTTTTTCAGTCTGGAATTTCAATCTGCGATATCTCAACCAATTCTTGAAACGACGATGAAGGAGTGCAGTATGTGAGAGTCCACCATACGTTCAATGACATCCTGCACGCTTTTATCGTCGTTTCAAGAATTGGTTGAGTTATCGCAAATTGAAATTCCTGATCGAACAAAAATTGTAAAACTGTGATATTCGAAGCTGCCATATAACGGTTGCCCGGCCGGATTGGTTCACCCCTTAAAGGCCCGAATGGTCTGTAGTGACCTTGTTGTGATTTGCAAGGCATGTTGTCTCTGGGTCATTCGGTCATAGTCAAACATAAAAAATAATTTCCTTCGTTCCCTACTTTACCACATTTTGCTATGTAATTCTTACTTAGCCATTTCTTTTTAAGGAAACACTTACAAATTGTAATGCTATGTAAAATAGTTTCTTTTGCTCCTATTGCAACCGTTGTTCCGCATTGTATGGAACATGGTCCTAGTTACTTAGGAGATTATGGCCTAAATAAATAGTTTCCTTCTCTCCTAGGGAAAACCAATCGACCTATATGATGGGCTATTGAAAAAAACCTCGCCTCTAATTAATATTAACTTATTTTATAGATAGCTCAAATAATGAATTACATACGAAGAAAATTCTAAATGATTTCCATCGTATTGCCTGCATCACAATTTATAATTAGCTGCACAAGAGCTACAAAATTAATCAACTGAACCGGTCATGTGACTTGGAATGAAACATGACCATGACCATGACCATGACCATGACCATGACCATGACTCACCATTCTTCTCCAGAGTCCAGAGTACCAAATAATGTATCATACGACAAGTGCTCATACGACAAGTTCTTGTTAAGTAATGACATTGTCCAGGTATAACTTATATGTGATCACTGACCGTGACCATGACCAGGCAGTAAAGTACTAAAGTACTACGGAGTACAGTAGTATACTAAGTACTCTACTCTACTTCGTACACATTGTACTGGTACAAATACTACTAGTAGGTATTACGCAGAGTACATGTACAGTACTTGATACTTGATACTGGGGTACATGTTGTACTTCGTTCAAATTGTGTACAATTCCTACATGTTGTACTGGAGTGTACGATTGCTGAATTTGAGGGTCCGAAGGTTGCATCGTCGTACAATGTGGCAGCGTCGCACGATGACAGCTTCGTACGGCTTGGCGTGGCCCACCGTGGCAACGTCGTACGATCGTACGATGTGGCGGCGTGGTACGATGCCATCGTCATAACGATCGGCTTGTAACGTTGCCGACGGTTGCAACGTCGCACGACGTGGCCGGGTTGTGATATGCCATGGCATTCTACGATGTCAATGTCTTACCAGTTGTGATCGACAAGGTGTTAAACTTGGACCAAGATGAACAGAATCGGATTGGCCGTCAAATTTTTAGTTAATGATTCAGGAGCTATGTGTGTGGCGATTCATGCAAACAGATCCAAACTGGGGTAACTTTTTGTATGATGTTGGAAGCCGAACTACCACTTTGATCGACTTTGGAGCTGCCAGAGAGTACCCGAAGAGTTTTGTCGACAGGTAGAGTCTCTTGGAATTGTCGCACAAAATGGGCTTCTTGACCCGCCAAGAAAACGCTATCATGATGGAAGCTCACATTCAAAGTGGCTTCACTCTAAATGATCTATCTGGTATTTTTCATCGCATTCACCCGGTTAGGTTTTGTCAGTCGCGACGGCAGAGGATGTCGTCGTCCTCCTGGGTGTGTTCGAACCGCGGTGAAGTCGGGGATCGATTGCCATCTCACGTGGCCTCGTGGCGAGACTACGGTTCACGGTGTTGTCCTTGATTCAAAGATTATGCCAGTATTCTGCAAAGTTCTTCAGCAAGGCATGCCGGCATGCGAGCATGGCAGCCTTATGGCTTGATGGTGCTTACCGTAGATAGACCCCCCTTCCTCTTCCCATAATAAATAGCAGTTTGAGTCGTCAAGTACGATTCATAACAATGGAAGACCGAATATGAAATGGGACTCGAGCAAGTTCAAACTGGTGACACATGATTGCTGATTTGTCTGGAGAAGGCAATTCTTGATTGTTCGTTTACACACGTTGCTGAAGCTCCTGTCACGTTTGTCATGTATGCGACAAGAGCGAATGTCACCCTTCAACCAGTCTTCGTCAATGATGGTTCATTCATTTGTTGGTTGGAACTGCCGGCCGCTACAATGCAATACGTTTGGAATCAAGTAGTCTCGGGTTCTCGCTCCAGATCCCCTTTGTAGATCGAGCAGTTATAAGGGACTTGCAACGTGTTTGGTTGGTCCGCGAAACTTCCAATTAGGTCTACAAGAACTGTTGGGGTAATACTATCTCTAGCTAGCTAGTAGTACTAGAGTAGTAGTAGTTCCGATCTTTTTCCATCTCCTCCGGCTCAAATGCATATCCTCTTCTACTCCGAGTATCCCAAAGCCGTTATGTTTGCAGGAGAATTCCAAACGCATCTGTCTACTTAAGAAAACTGAAGTCTGCTTAAGAAAACTGAAGTCTACTTAAGAAAACTGAAGTCTACTTAAGAAAACTGAAGTTTACTTAAGAAAACTGAAATCTGCTTAAGAAAACTGAAAAAAACTGAATATCAAGATTCCATCTCGGAATTGATATTCACGTTTCATCAAAAGAAAATTTCTCCGTATGACGATTTCATGTTAAAAAGTGACCACTTCTAATTGCAAAGTGCGACAAGTGTAATGTACAAGGAATGGCTTCTACGTGTGCCGAATAACGGAACATTCAAAAACTTGAATGTCACTTTGACCCTGAGTATCATGTTGAAAGGAAAGAATGTCGATTCTACTATAAGCTAGTATAAAGAACTGCTTGCTACTAAAATTGTATCCATACTCTTATGTAAATTGCAATGCATAATGGATCATACGGTGCAACCTTGTGTCTTTACTAGTACTAGTACCTGGTAGCAGATACTGAAACCGTGTCCTACTGGCGAAAGGACACTCCCGGACTACAAGTACTCCGGAGTGAGTTTAACTTCTACAGGATTCGCAATACCATCTCCTGTTAAGAGGATATCCCGGAACCTCCTGGTGTTACAAACCTGAGGACCTCAACGATGCATTCGATTACAAGTTCAGGACAATGATTCTGTTTATGCCTCAGTGTGGCGTGTTTTAATGTGCACGGGAGCGCCGCAAAGGTGATGCGGGGGTTGCAAAGTCACTCATTCCTCTCGACATGAGCTGGCTGCGCATGAAGGGAACGGCCGGTGACGCCGCTATCCAGCAGTGGTGTTACAGGAGTTGCCGAAGTCACGTACACATTTGGCAAGGATGGCTACGTGAAAAGGTTTTCGGATACCCGATGGTCTGCAAAGTACTATCGCGACTTCAACCGTGTGTCGGCTTGGAGGATTTCCTCCACAAAACAATTGCACGACGACAGAATCGCATAATCTATAGGGCAGTACAGTGTCATGACAGTGATGGTCCCATGCTGCCACGGACATTTTCAACAGCCAGGATATTGGCTGTTGGCCGCAAGGTGTTTTGAAGGCTGAGTATAACCGCCGCCTGGCGAGGTCCAACAGTGCGAGGATGAGCGAATGGCCGCCACTATGCCATGGGTTGCCACCACTTTAGGCTCCCTGAACAGTGTTGGATCATCGATCCAGCACTCGATCACTACGTGGATGTTTGGATTGATGTTGACACTGTGGGTCATTGTGCTGATCGGCAGTCGGTGGTGATGATCAGGAACCTGATGGTCGTTGATGGCGAAGCCGACCGGCAATCTGCTATGTATCGTGACGAATGGGACCACCACACGCACCTACTTGGGGCATTGAACCACATCACATTCCACAACACTGTGTTGAACCGTCGACTGGGAAAGGGTGGGAGTGTGAGGTCTAAAGGTGGTGATGTTGGCACAATGCACGCCATTGGTACTGGCTTTGACTTTAATGGTGCGATGCGTCCCTATGCTTCGAATCTGATGGTTCCCTAAGGAAAAGGGGTTCAAAGTAGATAAATAATCCTCAAGTATATATATTTTTACTTGATACGGCCGGAGGGGAAATTTGTACGTCCGGAGGGGAATTTTATACGTCCGGAGGGTTTTTTACTTAGGAACGACTACGTCCGGAGGGAAAACGCTATCCGTACAATTTGCTCGTACAAAAATATGGCGCAATTTAGGTGCATCAACTCATTGAATGATAGTTTTTACGTGTATGTTAAACCAGGTATGGTCAAAATGTTTTTGCCGCCCAATTTTGAACTATGCACTCGGCACTCCTGGTACAAGCGCCATTATCACATCATGATGACCACCCTTGAGATACAAGAGGTGACTACCAACAACATGTCTCCTTTGCAAGCATCTGATCAACAGTCACCCCTGCATCACTTCAAGGTATATTTTCCATTTCTCCCTTTGGACTTGGGTGTCGACTCTGCCCAAAAAGTGTCTATCAGATCAATGAGAGATGCATCCGTGAGCATGTCAAAAACATGGTTTTGACAGCAGGGCCGCATCTATCCGTTCCCTTTGATACTTTTGTAACAAAACTGGAAGTCATAAAGGCTGCTGGAACAATTGAGCCGTTCGAATTGACAACAGTACTTATAAGGGATTTTCATGCATCTGCGGTGAAGTTTTCCAAGAAAGGACAACGCACGCCGTCACTGCACAAGGTTGGGTTGTGATCCGTCTTGTCTCCAGAAGGTTGAGCTCATCAAATTGTGTTGTGGTCAATTTGTTTCAGAGGTGCAAATTGACAAGTTCTTCAACACTGTACCTCAGTCAATTTGATTACTGCAAGGCAAGAGCGGCTTTGCTTCCTTTCCTTCCACGCAGGGAAAAGCACGACCATACGTACACACACATGTACACCCCATCATTGATGGTTGTGTTTGTCCACAAGACTTTGTAAGAAGGATAAAAATGACTTCATTTCTATCCATTCTCCACCGAGCCAAATGCATGAGACAGTTCTGATCAAAATTCATAACCAAGCTGAAAATTGGCTTTTGAATTTTGCGCAGAAGAAATATTTTGATGGTGCCAGGAATCTCCGCGCTGGACTACAAAATTTTGATGCTGGTGAAGTCAATGGTATGTCACAGGGAAAGACTTATACGATGCAGCATGATCCAACCAGCTTACTACCTGAATTGAAGAAGCTTTTATCCTATTCCTATCGCAAGGGCCTTTTTGCATCAAGGGGTTTTGATGAAAGCGATGAATTTGCAGTCGCATATTTTTTGAAAGATTTTTTGCTTGAAGTTCCACCATCAGTTGCCACGCATCCCTTTGTGGTGGAATTCTGTCTCATGTTTCCTTTTCGTGTATCTGCTCAGGAATCAAAAATCTCTCTGATATCCTGTGACACTGTGTCATCGTTATTCTCCAAGGTAGCATCCCTTCTGAAAGCAGCAGTATGCTCCGTCATCTGCTTTTTCAGAGCAGTCATCCACCCATTCTGGAGATTTGCTTGTGTCATCTATTCGCAAGGCTCCGTACTCCATTCTGTCACCGATGGTTCGACAAATACGAAATGCATGAACGACTACAAAAAGGCAAAAACTATGATTGACTCAGGTGGAAATATCATTGTTGACCAACACGCATTTCCATACGACATCTGGTCACGCATAGTCCCCACAGCTGTCACCTTGATGCGTGAGTCATTAACTCATTTGGCTGATGGTTCCTGGTGGGAGCCTGTGGTTGATCCATCAACATTTATCAGAATCCGTGTCGATGATGACACGGCAGACATTTCCTTGCTTGATGTCACTCCCTGTTGGAATGTTGGACTTTCTTTCCTCGTTGATCAATTGGATTGTTTTATGGCACTGTTGAAGATGGCGTTTCTCGGCAAGGATGAGAGAGTTGACAGAACCGACTATGTTCCACTGCGTGTACAGCAATGATGCTGTTTATTACTCCATGACGTCACTGAAGGGTTTTAACAGTTCTTCTCGTCGTCGGTTCAAGAAAGTCGAGCGAAAACTCCCTCCTGTTATCACTCGATACTTTTTGTTGTACCGATCTCTCGTCAATGCAAATGAAAATCTTTTTGAGCAATCCGATTCCCTTTTGATTTTTCCAAAGCGGAGAACACCTTCAAATTTTGGTGTTCCAAATGTGATCAGGAATATTTTCAATTTGGATTCATCACCCGATATGCGGCAGATTCGACAGTTTTGGGCTTGTGTATCATTTGTTACTGGTGATGATGAGGATGGAAATGCCTTTTCACATCCACGGCAAGCTCTGTGGCAGCATCGAAAATGGGGCACTCAAGATGACACATGGTGTTGCTTATTCAAACAAGCGACCGGGCTGAATCACACTTCAATGCTTATCACTTTGCCATCGGGGACATCATACGAGATGTCAAAAATCCATTTGTGCAAACTATCGTTGGGTGATATTCGGATGGCAATGTCGCTACGGTACCCGAAGGCTATTTCATCAGATGGTCACAACTATCTTTCATCTCAACAGAAGGAACTTGTTGAGTTTGGATACGGTTGTCACAATGACTCAATGCAGAAACAACATTGCTTTGGACTTCTCCCCCCTGGTGAAGGAAAATCTGAAGTTTTCATTATTCCCACAATTGCAAGACGGATCGGCAATCAAAGAAGCAAAATGATAATTCATGTATCGCCCTATAATTTTTTGGCCCTAAGGGGGCGGGGCTAAAAACACATAAAAATTCTTCAGGTACATATGTTTTTACTTGATACATTCTGAGTAATTTCTGATATGGGTTTGTACATCCTGAGTAATTTTTTGAACATCCTGAGTCATATTTACTTAAGGGAATGTGCATCGTGAGCAACGGAGTTCCTGCCGTAGACTTCAGTACATCGAAAGCATTTGAAATTCCATGTGGCGCCACATTTTCGTTCACTCCCTCACATATACATCCCATCTTCACCATGCTTTGCTCCACCTCTTTGAAAAGAAAAGCGGAGGTTTCGTTTGTGTCCGAATCCATTGTCCAACAACAACAGCTTTCATTAGAAGCATTCGAAACACGGAAAACAACATCCGACTTGATTGACTCCTCTCGAGTCAATTCCAGAATCACTCTTCACCTTCTCCCCATTCGGTCTCTGCTGTTGCAAATGTGAAAAACATGTAGCAATCAAATTGGATGAGCGATCCATTCGCAACCACCTCAAGAAACATGGCATGGATAGCAGAATCACAACCGTCCGATCTCTTCTTCATGGATATAACATGCAACTCAACATAGCAAAGGCATCCGGAAGCATTGAACAATTCCGAATGGACAAAAATACCTATTCTGGCTATTCCTGCATATGCGGACCTTCATTTTTGAGGAAGGCCAATGCTGATCGTCACTGCCAAACATGGGGATGCAATGGAACAAGACTTCAGAAAGCTGATCTTATCAAGCTCTCATGTGGTAGATATGTATCGCAATCACAGGTCACATCATTTTTTCAGGGTGCCGAACCATCCAGGATCAAGCAACAATTTGATTATAATGAGGCAAGAGCTGCAATTCTACCTTTCCTTCCACAAAGGGAGAAGCACGATGATACGTACACTCATATGTTCACTCCACTTATTTCACGTTGTGGCGGTGTCAGGCAGTTTGTTGAAAAAGTCAAAACTGACTTTATCTCCATTCATTCACCGCCAAATCCGGCGACTGAGTCCTTTCTGGTGAAACTTCACCAACTTGCCGAAGTTTGGCTTCTGAATTATGCTCAGAAAAATATAAAGATGGTGCCGGGTAATCTCCGTGCTGCGTTGCAAACATTTGAAGGCAATGAAGTTGAAGACGTATCGCAACGCTGGACTTACACCATGCAACACGATCCATCTACTTTACTTTTTGAACTCAAGAAGCTTTTATCATTTGCATACCGACGTGGTCTCTTTGCCGCCAAATCATTTGACTTCCGAGACGGATTTTCAATTGCATACTTCTTGAAGGATTTGATGCTTGAAATCCCACCTTCCGTGCAACATCATCCCCTGGCAGTTGAGTTCTGTTTGATGACGGGATTCCGCGTTGAAAAGAAAGATTCCAAAATCAAAATGATCTCTTGTGACACCATTTCTTCCGTAATTGCAAAGGTTGCATCAGTTTTGAAAGCCGCCATTTGTTCCGTTATATGTTCGTTTTTGGAAGACGCTTTCACATTACACGGTCCCGCTCTTATCATGGCTGTAAGAAAATCGCATGTTCTCCATTTTCTATCTCCGATGCTTCGACAAATTCGTGAAATGCACCGCCGACTTCCCAAAAGGAGGAAGACAACAATTGATGAAATAGGAAACATCACGGTGGATCAGTTTTCTTTTCGGTTTGATGACTGGTCACAAATTGTACCGCAGACGGTGTGTTTGATGAATGTGGCAGTATCAAACTTGGCGGTCGGGAGCTGGTGGGAGCCAGTAGTTGATGTTCTGAGCAACATAAAAGTTGTTGTCGATGACGACACCGGCGACCTTTTCCTTGCAGATATATGTCCCGTTTGGAAGCCCGATTCTGTTTTTCCTCTGGATCATTTTGACCATTTGACAGCACTGTTGGAGATGGCATTTCATGGTTTTGGTGGTGGCTCTGCAAGGTTGAATGAGTTGCGTGATCCAACCATGTTTCACTGCTTGTTCACCAACAATACAATCTACTACACACTTTCTTCCTTGAAAGGCTTCAATGCCATGTCACAACGCACTTGTAAGGAAATTGAACGCAAGTTACCCCCCATCATTACTCGTTACTTCTTATTGTTTCGATCTCTTGTCCAAACAAAAGGAAGCTTCTTTCCCAGCTGTTCCAATGCTCCCAGATTGATTTTCCCCACAAGGAACAACCGTTCTGATGTCAGGCCATCACACATCATTCGAGATCTCTTTTCTTTATCCGCCGTCCCAAACATGACACAGGTCCGGCACTTTTGGGCTGGCGTCTCCAACTTTGTGACCGGTGGCCAACCCAATCACTTCCTTTCCTCAAGCACCATTGGAGCTTCAAAAATGGGTCATTCTTCCTTGACGCACTCGATGACCTACTCCAGCCAGCAAGTAGGTTCTGAGGAGACACACTTCAGCGCATATCATTTTGCAATAGGTGATACATCACATCAAACCTCGCGATCCCCGGCAACACTTTCCTTGGCTGACCTGCGTGCGGCAATGCGTCTTCGCTATCCGATGTCTGCATCAGCAAGCAACAGTAACAACAATTACTTGTCACTACAGCAGAAAGAGTTGGTCGAGTTCGGATATGGAACAACCTTCACCAAACCACAACATTGCATTGCTCTACTAGCTCCAGGTGAGGGGAAGTCGGAATGCTATATAATCCCAACTATTGCTCGCCTCCTTACAAACCAGAGTTCCAAGACCATCATCCATGTTTCTCCATATCGCTTCCTGGCCGGATATCAGTTTGCCACATGTTCGGCAGCCTTCGAGAAGCATGGACTCAAGGCCAACATCCATCTTTTCACGGGGCAAGACATCACTTCTGATGGTGTTTTGCCGGAAGAACTCCGAGAAAGAGAAAATCTCCCGAGCCTACTGTTCTTAAACCTCGATGCCTTAAACAATTTGTTCCATTACTCTGGGGAGCTTTTCAAGTCTTGGGTGGATGTTGTCGACAAAATTGTAATAGATGAAGCCCACACCATCCTCTCTGAGACAAGTTTCCGCGACACATATAAGGTTTATTCCAAACTTCCAAGTTTGGGTATTCCCATCGTCGTGTTAAGTGGATCAATGCCAACATTTGCGGTTTCTAAATTTACAAAGAAACTCGGCTTGTCCAAAACCGATGACATGAGCGACCTTAAAGTAATCCATGGGAATCATGTTGTGGGTCAGTTTCCGCAAGGGTTCAAGATCAAGGTGGCCTTTTCATCTCTGTACGTAAACCTCGCCGCCCGATTCGTACAGAAAAAGATGGACTCAAGTGGAGGACTATCAGGTCCACTTTGTGCTGCTCACATTATTGTTGCCGAGAAGAAGGATGGCATAACTTTATTCGAGCAGCTTTCCACCACCACCCCATACAAATGCAAGTTTGTTTCCTCCGATTCTACTCACCAAGAAGTGGAAGAATCGGCCACTGCATGGAGCAATGGAAAGTTAGACATCCTCATATCGACAACCATGGGCTTGGTTGGCAATGAAAATCCATCCTGCAGATATTTGGTTTGCGTAGGATACCTGTACGATACTATGCAGATAGTACAAGCCTTCGGTAGATTGCGAAGCTACATGCGAACCTCCTTCGGCCAAGTGTTATTTGCCGTTCCCGACAAATTGTCCAATCACCGAACCAAGGATGACGAGCACCGCTACACTCGGCTCTTGAACGAGCACTTTATTTCTTCACAAGACCATTCCAACTTCAAAACTGTTCTGACATCGAGTGGAGTTCGCGATTGGTTATCTGACACCTCCCAAGGACAAAGGGGATGTGCAATCAAGATCTTGTCAGCTTTGTTTGGGAGAGCCATGGATCACAATTGCGGTGCCTGCCACTTTTGTCGCAACATTCCATTGACAAGTCTCCAAAAAGACGCCACAAGCCGCATTCATCACGCCCGAACGAACGAATGTGCCTCGCGACGTGTATTAACCCAACTGTCATTGGCATGTCTTGTGTGTCGGAAAACCACATGTCGTGGAATACCTCTCTTGCGAGGAACTGGGAGTAAGACTCTGCCAGAGAACAAAGACGTGTGTTTCCAATGGAAAATGTGTTACGCATGTGGTGTGAGTACACACGATCGCAAACTTTGTCCCTTTAAAAAGGATTACTTGAACAAGCGAGCATGCTGTGAGTGCTGGGTTTTCAAAGGTGCAGCAGGTGCTACAAAGCACGAAATCAACAGCTGCCCCGTGAAGGGAAGATTGCGACGGTTACTTTCACACAACTTTGTCCGCTCAAAAATGCCGGGAACCTTCCAGGAATACATCGAACGAATTTACACCACCCAGGAATCTTTTTGTCAATTCTTGAGCTCCCAGGAGACAGCATTATAAACACCGATACATGGATAGTTGGTGTCCTCATTGATTCTATGTACTTGATTTCCCTTGTCTTAAAACTCCAGTCAGCGTAACAATAATTCGTTTTATGATTTTCACGACTTATCGCTGCGTTTTCGTTTCGCTTTCACTTTCACTTCCGAAAACATTTGGCAGGTTGCTGATCTACGTCAGGCGTCCTTCCATCATTCCTCATCAGGCATGATTCACGTCCTCGTGTTTCCCCCCTATACGACGAATCACCACGATTCCGTCCACCCGACGGCAAATCATGACAATGATCTCCGCGGGGTAATACCAGTCCATCGCGTCGGGGTGCCACTGGTGGTTCCACGAACCTCTTGCCGGTGTGATCCGGCAAGAGGAATGCCAGACCAACGATCATCGACGCAGTCTTCTCCGTGATGATGTTCCCAGTGCCCGCCACGTCCACGAGGCTCCCAGTCAGGCACACCATTGATTCGTCCCAAGTCACAATGCTCGCCACGAACTCGTGTGTCACACCAAAACCCACCACGCGGGCGCTTCCGTTCACCTAGCCACGAACCAGGATCACGACCGCGGCAAGGAGTCCGTCGGTTGTCATCCTGGCCCCTGCCACCAAAGTCAGGCACCTCATAGCCACCGCTCCGATTCGGCTGCCGACCACCGCATCCGTGTTCACAACGTGCGTTTCGAGTGCCGCATACCTCAACTTCTCTCGACAAAAAGTTCTGACACCTCCGATGCAATTCCCAACCGCTTGTTCGTTGTTCACCATCAACATAATCGCCGATGAAACCAGCAGCCACACTGGAACTCGAGTGTTGTTCCCTAGAACGGATTTTTCTACGTCGATCAGAATTTTCCTCGAAATTCGGCCGTATCACGTGATGCGACATCACCAGGGCACTGCGCCACGCAATCCAGGTAACCGCCGATCTCGTCGTCACATTCTACGAGATCAATTGGTGCGCGATCACAGCTGCCAGGCACCGACACCTCACGAGGGAAACCACACGTTAACGGACCGGTATCCTGTGCAACTGGACACGCCGACTCCCTACCAACCGCAACAACATCACCAGCCTTCGTTTCCTTCAAATCGTCTTCCACGCGTTCAACAAATGGATCCCTTTCCAAAACGAAGCCAACGTCTTTACCACCAGTGGAATCGCTGCCGCCACTAGCGTAAGTGTAGTCACTCCAAGATTCCTCACCATCAACTGACCTCTCATCTGCAGAACCACGATCCATCGTCATATCATCCTGTTTACTCTTCTTTGGAATCGGGGCACCGAAAACATCTCCAAGTCCTTCACCACCCGCACCAACACATGTCACAGCCTTTCCCACAGATTCGCCGGTAGCAGTTCTTTGTCGATCCCGTCTTCGGTCCTGCTTTGCATGGACTCTCCTCAACGCTTCGCGCACAAAAGCCATTCGCGCACCGTACGCCACGACGGAAGTCTTCGCCGCAAAAAACGAACCGTACACGTGATTTGCTGGGCTCCCACGATCCATTACGGACGTACAGTGCCGTATGACGCGACCATCCCACCCAATTAGGACACCATGCGTCAGCTTGATGGCAACCCCATGATAAATGTCACCGGGTTTTCCGTCCACACTGGGGCTCCTCCTCCCGTATACATTCGGCAAGACGAAGTACCATTCCTTTGTTGTGCCAGGTTCGTCTTCGGTCCATATGCTGAACCCTTGTGTCGCATCATTCACATCGAAATGGGAAGCATTCGCAAGGTCAACGCTCACATCCATCGTGAACGACACACGCAGACACCCTCCATCACCATTCATTCCACCTTCGGGAGGGTCAAGGTCACCATCCTCTTCAACATCCTGTATGATCCGCAGGACAGTAGGGATGGTTACAGCCGCCAGCCGAGCGGACGCAACAACTGCCTTACGCAACGCTTCTTGTTGGAGAGTTCCACGGGATGTCTTGTATCTCTCGCGAGTCTTGTTGTCCTTCATAATGCGTGTTCCAATGGGATGCATGGATCCCATATCACCCAGTCCACGCCGAGCAGACTGGCGATTCCATTTTGTAGCAGTGCTCGCGTGTTCCCAAACTTCGGAAACCAATTTCGGGGCTCCGCTTCCCAAGTCCAGCAAGTAGCGGATTTGCACAACCGACTCACGAGAAAGTGCAAGTCGATCACGCTTGGGTCCGTTTCTAGAATCCAATTTTTTCTCGTCACCTGCACGCTTAACCTGAATCGCGATGCGGAGGTCCACATCTCCCTCTTTCGGGTCGATGACCAGTGTTTTCATCGGATCGATACGGCGGTGAAGATGTGATTGGGCGTAGTGCCTACAACCGCGCCTCGATGAAGGGGAGTTGTTGATAGCCGCTCGGTAAGCGCGCCTCAACGACGGCCAATGTTGAAGCTGTTTCCCGTCCACAAAATCTGGGGGCATAGCTGGTCCCACTTCATCAGCCATCTGGTACGCACACAAGACTTTCAAATTGGACCGTTTGACATTCCACGAGAGACGCTCCGCCGGATTCCTTGGGATTGGTCGCAGCTGGAAATTTGATTCTCCACGGCGAATTTTAAACTTCCAGTAAGGTTGCCCATCCCAAAGTCGCAAGACGTAGCCTCCAAGAGCGAATTGGTCGCCGCGATTCCCATTTCGTTTCACTCTCAACCACGACGTGTCCATCGGAATGAGTGCGTTGGCAACACCAATGCAGGCACGCCGCCTCTCGCGGTGGCAGTAGTACGTTGCGCCGTCGGGGACAACGACGACAAACGCGCGGAACAATTGATCATATTTCGGATCCAACATTTCTTTTCGTTGAGCAAGGAACCTGACAGGAGTGTCAACAGTCTCTGTTCCAGTGACAGCACGTGGGGGACTCAGAGTTCGTGCCAAAACAGCGTCCATGGCAACTATCTCTACGAAGTGTTGCTTATACAAAACTTTACCGTCGACGCGCTCTCCACACATTTCCACGCATCTCTGGCAAACAACGTTGTCAACACCATACAGCCGCTGAAGTGCCCAAATAATGGTGACAACCCGAGTCTTGATGATCAATGCGTTAACGTCGACGCGACGATTGTCACACCCAGGCGGACATGACATTTGGCTTTGGAAGGAGTTGAAAAGACGTTCAAACTCCGCAACATCCTGCTTTGGAATACACTTCGAGAATGTACGTGCCATTTGCGGCTTCGAAGGAATAGAAAAGCAGCATAAGGACTTTCCGCTTCTTCTTCTTCGATTGCTTGTCAATGGTTTGTTCATTCTCATCCCCATCTTCACCACCAACAGTTGTACATGATTCGTCGGATTTGTCGGCTTCTTCGACCGTCTTGCGACGACCGCCAACCTTGTTGTCACGAAAGGTGGTGTCACCCGAATCGCATTCCACAAAATCAGATCTAGGCATAAGCGAATCAACATGACCGACGACCCCGCCAGTCATCTTCAACAACGCACGAGGGTTGCCACAATCCAAAGCCATGGTCGCCATAAGGCGCCTAGCGGTTTCACTTGGAAATGTTCGCTGTCGAACGCGCGAGCCAAGAGTTGACGATGATGCCCTTCTTGTCCTCTTATTCCAGACAGCTCCCTTTTGGCCCGCTGTTGCGCTACCTTTCTTGTGTGTTTCCGACATAGGAAAAGAAAGACTTGTTTCCACGTAGAAATTTATTACAAACTTTCTTGGCAGTGCTGCACGGACAACCGAATGGAAGTCGCGACGTGCTATCACTTCGAAACAGGCCGTCTCAAGATAAAACACTGTAAGCAGGCCAACCACCGAATGGTGAGTCAGGAAGCTGTCGAGGTTTCAATCTTCAACGGAGTTCGAAACCAATCAGTGTCCGTAACGACCAGCACAATACCACCAAATGGTGAGCAATGCTTCCGCGTGGCCAACGGTGTCACCGAACCACAGCTACTACAATTTCGCTTGTGGCAGTTGCCAGAATGAGTAAGTAATGCTGAACAGACGCTGATCTCCGAATGGCTTGATACAAATTCAAACGCTACCAAATGGTAGACGGAATGTTTTTGTCCTCAGCCGGCACAAGTGCTTTGTCGGTGTTTGAATGTCTGCGAAACTGACGCTACCAAATGGTAGACAAGTCAGAAGGCAGGGGACTCAAACGCTACCAAATGGTAGATCAGAATGAGAATGCTCTGTCTCTTACGGTTGACAATGTCAATCAGTTTTGCAAAGTGCAACACAACTGCTGTGCACCGATTGCATTATACCAAAGCCATAGGGAGTCGAATTCGCACAAAGCAACAATTTACACGTTTGGAGTTCTATGTATACGAATTAATTAACGATGACTGTTTCTGAAAATAAAGTCCCACAAGACACAGAAACTCCAACTCAACATCTTTATCTATCAATTCGGAAGAGTGTAGAATCAGTTAGAAGCATTTCGTCTTAAGTATAATTATTACTTAAATGATAAGAAATGGTTAACACATTAATTTACTTAACAACTTCATATGTTACATTCGAAGAATGACGAATCAGTGAAAACATTTACTTAGCTATCCCGTTTGTATAAACAATGTAACACATCTTCTTTTCATGTGTAGATTTCGTCGCATACGTATACATTCAGGGAAGTACTTGTACAGCCATTCCCAAGTATATTTCGCCGAACGTTCGTACGATCTACAACGTACATAATTCGTGCGGTATTCGCACGAACGTTCCTATCGTCAACCATTTATGTACTGTACTGAGACTACGTGTCTCTACGATGTATGTACCATAGTGACAGTCTACGTGTCTCTACGATGTCTGTACAATACTGAGAGTCTACGTGTCTCTACAATGTATGTACCATACCGAGAGTCTACGTGTGCCTACGACAGCGCAAACCTTTTATGTATGTACCATACCGAGAGTCTACGTGTCTCTACGATGAATGTACCATACTGAGAGTCTATGTGTCTCTACGATGTATGTACCATACTGAGAGTCTACGTGTGCCTACGATGTATGTACCATACTGAGAGTCTACGTGTGCCTACGATAGCGTCAACCATTATCACACAAGAAATATTCTACGTAAAATTCCACGTAGGTTTGTACTGTGAAGATTTCATTACACACACAACAATTCATCTTCGATGTCGTTCAACGTCGAACGACACACACAACAATTCATCTTCGATGTCGTTCAACGTCGAACGATGATTGCAACGTTGTCGATGGCGACGTGTCGATTGCGACGCTTCAATGGCGACGTAATCGTACCGTTGACGACGTTGTGACGACATGTGGTCGTGACCATGTGCCGATCAGATGTCGAACGAATCTGATGCCGTGGCCATGTGGTGTCCGCACTGTAGTGATGCCGTATCGTTTATACATTTTACCGTTGAAGTCATGTCATACCGTGCTAATGTCGTACCGTTGAATGTTATCGTTGTACCGTGCTAATGTAGTACCGTGCTAACGTCGTACCGTGCTAACGTCGTACCGTGCTAATGTCGTATCGTCGTATTGTCGTATCGTCGTAATGTTGTACCGTGCTAATGTCGTATCGTCGTATTGTCGTATCGTCGTAATGTTGTACCGTGCTAATGTCGTATCGTCGTAATATTGTACCGTGCTAATGTCGTATCGTTGTATTGTTGTATCGTCGTAATGTTGTACCATGCTAATGTCATACCGTCTTAATGTGGTACTGTTGTAAGGTTGTATCGTGGTAATGTCATACCGTCTTACTGTTTTACGGTTGCATATTCGTCTGGCCGTCGTCCGTGTTTGAAATTTTTGTGCGTCAGGGGTTAGGGGTTAGGGTTTCGTCTGGGTTAGGGGTTAGGGGTTAGGGTTAGGGGTTAGGGTTAGGGGTTAGGGGTTAGGGTTAGGGGTTAGGGGTTAGGGGTTAGGGGTTAGGG